>PVHP010010077.1:0-48665 GCA_004024765.1 Zapus hudsonius | reverse complement strand
CTTGGCCAATCAGTAAGCCATTGATTACCCTCCTCGGTTTAGCACCACTATTACAGATGAGCACTCTTCCATACAGCCGTGTGTTCAGCATTCTTGTGACAACTGTCTATATTGTACATCAGTGGTCTCGGCTTTCTCCAAATATCATTGACCAATTTCCCCTGGCAGCTCATGCAACACCTTCCAATGCAACACATGCTACCATCTGGGATCTGATTACCATTCTGGATCTAGCAGGATCTCTTGATGATGTTTGATGACACTCTGTGATGTTTTTCAGCAATTGGGTCTTGTAAGACTTAATCTTAAGTTTTCTTTTAAAGGGTAGCTTTATTGGGGTATAATTCACATTAAACATCCCTGTAAAGTGAACAATTCAGTTGCTTTTGGTATATTCAGAAAATGACACAGTTTTTCCCATCTTTTCATTCAACCTTATCAGCAGTCACTCCCCATCCTCCGAAGCCCTGGCCCCTGGTAATAGTCTGTTTCCACATGGATTTTAGATGTTGGGTATTTAATAGAAATAGAATCAAACCAAATGAGCTTTTATGCATGGATTCTTTTCCTTGGCATCATGTTTTATTGACTCATTCATGTTCTTCCTTGTGTCAGTGCTTTGTTGGTTTTGATGGTGTTGCAGTTACTTTCCCGTTGCCGGCATAAAGCTCCAAACCAAAAGCAGCCTGTGGGAGGAAAAGGATTATTTTGGCTAATAGACTTGGGGGAAACTCCATGACAGCAGGGGAAAATGGCATGAGCAGAGGCTGGTCATCACCTCCTGGCCAACATCAGATGGACAACAGCAGCAGGAGAGGGTGCCAAACACTGGCAAGGGGAAGTGGCTATACCACCCATAAGCCCACTCCCAACAACACACCTCCTCCAAGAAGCTCCAATTCCCAAATTACCATCAGCTGGGGACCTAGCATTCAAAACACACGAGTTTATGGGCGGACATCTAATCAGCCACTAGAAATGGTGTAATAAATTTCCATGACATGGATAGCCACGGTTTATTGATACATTGATTGAAGAACATTTGGTTCTTTATGAATGATGTTGATATGGACATGTGTGTACCTATCTTTGTATGTGCTTGTAATTTTGTTAGGTATGAGTTGAAGTTCGGAGCATTGTAATGGGTTTATTTTTAGTTAGTATCAGTTTTGCCAGATACCAATACATGGCATTGTCTAACCTCTGGATCACAGTATTAGTTACCTTGAAGCTATGACAAAGGTAACCTCACGGAGAGGTAGATTTTGGCTCAGAACTGCAGAGGCACCACGGTGGGAGGATGGCGGAGCAGGTGGGAGGATGGCGGAGCAGCTGAGGGAATGTGAAGTCTCATCTCCTCACAACTTGGTGAAGCAGGAAATAAAGGGAAGATGTCAGCTTCAAGGCCTGCCTCCAGCAGCCCACTTCCAGCTAGTGGATACGTCCAGAAGGTTCCAAATTTCAAGGCTTCCTCCAGCAGCCCATTTCCAGCTAGTGGGCACGTCCAAAAGGTTCCAAGGCCCTCAAAGCAGCACTCCTTACTTGGGACCAAGAGTTCAAATACAAGAGTCCGTGGGGGAACATTTCACATTCAGACCACAGCAATGCTTGACCTTGTGGGTCTCTGGTAGTAGTATCTCGCTGTGATTTTTCCTAATGACAAGTGTGGTTGAACATACTTCCATGTGATTATTGATCATTTGACTGTATTTTTGAAAAAAATGTCTATTCAATTTCTGTCCATTTTTAGCTAGGCTAATTGTCCTTTGATTAATGAGTTATAAGGATTTTAAAAATCTATTCTGGGTATACATATTGTGTCAGGGATATGATTTTTGAATATTTTTTTCCATCACATATTCACAGACTTTCCAGAGGAAGAAACTGATTTCTTGTTATCAAGAATGACTGAGGATGGGGAAAGGGGGCAATGAGGAATTGGGGATAACAACTCATTTTTGGCCCACTAAACAATGTAACTCATTATGGACAATAAAAAATACTTTAAAATAAAAAAAATGGACTTCTATTACCCAAGAATACAGGAAATCCTCTATGAGAGGCTAAAGAGATGGCTCAGCAATTAAAGGTGATTGCTTGCAAAGCCTGCCAGGTTGGGCTCAATTCCCTAGTACTCCTGTAAATCCAGACACAAAATGTGTCACACACATCTTTAATTTGTTTACAGCAGCAAGATACCCCCTGCATATATATACATATATATATGCGCACATTGCTAATAAATAAGTAAAATTTAAAAAGTTGTTACTTAAAAAGAAAGCCTATGAGAGAAAATTGCCGGCCCTAACGGAACAGCAGACAAAGGAAGTGAGAACAGCAGAACCCTTGGACAAGGACAGGAAAAGCATTCAACACAATTAGTGAAGGAAAAGCAAGTATGGAACCCGAACATAAGGAGCCGTAAAAGACAAGTGGTAAGGGAACAACCAGCAGCGGAATTCAGGGAAGGATGGCTTCATTCTCGCCATAAAATCGGATTCTGAGACTATAAACTTTCAAATGTCCTTTGCTTTGATTTTTCAAAAAATAAGCTTTATGTGATGAAGTGGCTGTTCTGCTTCTGTTCTGTGGCTGGAGTGACAGATGTCAATGTTGATTCATCCCTTGAGCAGATATTTACTGAACACCTGCTGTGCTCTAGTTGTCTGAAAAAGACAGTTGCAAGGCCATGTCCTGGTGGCTGTTAGGGTCTCGTTAGAGGGCATCTAATACTCCAGGCTGGTCGCCAGAGAAGGTAATGCAGCTGGCAACCTGGTGCTTGTGGGGCTTGTGGTTTAAGGAGGTGGACATCTGCCAGTCTCTGATGAGCACATGAGTGTGGCTGCGGAATGGACTTTCCTCTGGCTGAGCCCCAGCCTGCGCAGATGGCCTGAGATAGGAGTGGGCCTGAGGCATCATTAGAACAATAGGGTGGTGGGTCAGAGTGGGTTAGGGTAGTATGGGGCTTGAACCTGTGGGACTTTGAAATACTGTTGCACACTCTGGTCTCGCTCGAAGTGGAGTGGAAGCCGGGGAAAGGATTTGAGCAGCAAAGCCAGGTGTGACACTTGCTTTAACTGGGTCACTCTGGCTGCTAATGGAGAGCAGATGGTAGGAGTCAGGCCCCGGTACAAAGCGGAGAGAGCAACCAGAGACCCAAGCCATGGCTGAGAAGACAGAAGGTGGCCTGGAGCAGCTGGCTGCTGCTGAGGTAGATCCAGCAACACTGTGGGGGGGGGGGAAGGGGGGAAAGGATAAAAGGAAGAGTCCAAAACAATCCCAAGACTCCTCCGAGCAGAACACAGGTGGCATTATACTTACTGGGATGGTGAAGGTTGGACAAAGGTGTGTGTGTGTGTGTGTGTGTGCGCGTGCGCACACACACATGTAACAGATTCCATTTGACATATCTATTAGATAAATGATATTGATCAAAATGCAGGTGATGGGCCACATGTGACAGGATTATCATCTGGAGAAAAAAATGTGAGGTTTTGTGGTTGGCAGGCAAGCCTCAAGTACACACAGAGAGCTCCGACTTACGCTGCAGCTCCAGTGGGCACAGCTGGACCTCTCTGACAACCTTACACTTGGGTAATCCTGAGGAGTTCATGGCTTGAGTATTGCCTCTGAAGGTTTTTTTAAATTTATTTTTTATTTTTTTATTTTTAAAAATTTTTTTTCGCCTCTGAAGTTTTTAATGCTAGCATGTCTTTGTCTTTCTCCTTTCCTCATCCTTCCATGCTGCCTCACTCATTCCACAAATTCTATCTAAACACCAGCTATCTAAACAAAGATGTCTTCATACATTGTGATGAGGGACCATACTGGTACTATAAGAAAAATCTGAGGGATGATAGTTGAGGCTTCCAAGTACTCCATAGAACATATCAGTGTTGACTCAAAACGTTAAGGCTCAGACAGTGGCTGTCAGGCTGAGTGGGTAGACACTCTCTAGGAAGAGATAGCAGAGTGAGGCCAGCGGCGAGTCTAGGAGAAGGCATTCGGAGTACCTCAGCTTTTGTCCCAGACAATCAAAGTTGATTATATACTTTCAGAGAAAACACATGGAATTTCATTTAGAAAGATAATTGTCTCTAAACTCTGGAATACTGACTTCTTTTATCCCACTTTAAAAATTTTGTTTTCAAATCTCCAGAAAATACATGAGACAGTACAAAATCTCCAGAAGAGCATTATGGAAAAAATCAGTGCTTAAGATTCTTGGCACATTTTCCCTCTCCTCATATGCACCTTTGCATGTGTGTGCAGGTGAGCACATACACGTGTGTGTGCAGGTGAGAACATGCATATGTGTGTGCAGTCAAGAACATGCATATGTTTGCAGATGAGCACATACATGTGTGTTGCAGGTCTATATATGCATGTGTGTATGCAGGTGAGTACATGCATGTGAGTACATACATGTGTGTGTGGGTGAGTACATGCATATGTGTGCAGGTGATAACATACATATGTGTGTGCATGTGTGTATTTCTGAACCATTTCGTGTCCCAGGACACATTTCTCCCTAACTTGAAAATGCTCCCATGTTCATTTTCTAAGCATATGTATATGATTTTTTCTAACCACCCTAAAACTGTCCATCCAAGTTCATAAAGTCCAACATTGACAGGACAGTCTAATCAAACTAATGAATGATTTTCCTACTGATAAGACAGTTCCAGCACGAAGGGTTTGGTACATATATCACCACACTCCTCCTCTCCCCTGCCAGTGGGGAGCCATCTAGAAGGAAGAAGTAGTCGATTCTCAAAGCCTCTGTCTTCACCTGCCCCCCCCCCAGTCTCGTGGTGGGAATATCGTGAACTCTATCGGGACGAATGCACCCTTCCCTGTGAGCACCCTTCCCCGTGAGCTGCCTCCTGTTCCCTGTACAGGACACGGAAGGAGCTTACAGTCCTAAGATGAAACAGACAGAGGGGCCCAACTCTCTGTGGGACACGAGCATAATAGCTGGACACTGTGAAACACTGTTCAATTAGTTTTATATTGAATTTATCTTGAGTTTTATTTAATCATATTTGGGTGTGTATGCATGCTTGTATGTGGGTGGGTGCATACATGTGTACATGCGTGGAGCCTCAGGAACACCGTCCACTGCAGGGTCTCCCATTTGCCTGGGGTTGGGAGCCACAATAGGCTGGCAGCAAGCTTGGGATCCTTCTGTCTTGGCCTGCCCAGCTCTGGGGTTACAAGCACATGCAATCATGACATTTTACATGGGTGCTGGGGATCCAAAGCAGGTCCTCGTGCTTGAGAGGGAAGCACCTTGCTCACTGAGCCCACTCCCCAGCCCTGGCCTCCATGTTTTCAGCTCTCTCATTTGCATGAAGGCACTTGAGTAGCAACCCTGTTTGTTTGTGTGTCTGCACCAGGCGGTCCGTGTTTTCTTGAAGTGCTTGCGTGTCTGAGTGCAGGAAGTATCGCTGGTATGAGTATAGGCCTTAGGACCCTGCCCAGGACAGGGTTAGTGCTCAGAAAGGGCTGACTGACTCTTGTGTGCTCCACAGCTGACACTCTCTTCTCTACTTAGAGAATGAAACCCTGTCCAGAGCCAGGCAAGAAAGGCATCAGGCTATTCCTGCCAGGGCACTCTCTCATCTCTCCGGCATCTCATCAAACAGCCTCCCCTAGCTACAAAACTAGACTCACACCTGCTAATGGGCGCAGGGCAGCCCCTCCGTCAGCAGCCATTTGTGTGGGTTTGCAGAGCAGGTTCCAAGGAGAATATTACTTTAGCATTATTCTTTATGGGCTTATAGAAACACACTTTACTACAGTGATTAAAACAATCTGTGTAAACATAATTTTTATGGCTGAGAGAATCCCAGCATATGGCTGCACGATCGTTTACTTGACTGCTTCTCTGTGTTTCTCTGCTTGGGGTGTTTCTTGCTTTTCACTACTTGGGCAGGATGATGATATTCCTCCTTGAATAAGGAAAGCGTCCTTGATGGTGGTATTAGAAGACCAAGCAGAGCCATGCCATAAGTGGCAAATTGGCTGCCGTTGACAGGTGCTTTAGTGGGGGGAGGGGCTCACCAGGCTGCTAGGCCCTGGCTCTTCGAGGTCCGGGTCTGTGGAGACATGCCCTGGGTTAGGACCTGTCATATGAGAGGCCATCAACCAATAAGCAGAAGGTGCTTTCTCAGGTCATGATGGCTTCAATCATTCTCTCCTTTACAGATAATTTCTGAGCATCTACTATATGCCAGGCATGGGTTCTCAAGGCATGGCTCTTAAACCAGCAGGGTCGGCATCTCAAGAGAACTTGTTAGAAATGCCAACCCTTAGGCACCCTCTCAGACCTACTGCTCTAAGAGATCTGGACCAGGGTTGTGGTCATCTGATTCAACAAAGCTTCAAGGGCTTCTGAAACTAGCTGAAGTCTGGCCCAGGAGAGAAGCAGTGGGGTTGTGGTCATTGAATTTATCTGGTGAGAAGGGAAGAGAGAATAATCCAGCGTGGTGAGATGTGACAGGTGTAAACTCGGAGGAGTGAAACAAACATGCGCATTTGAGCAGGTCCTTGAAGGAGAAGAGCAAACCGTCTGGACCCCGCGTGCATGGGCATTCCAGATGGAGGGCACCAACAAGGAAGGTTAAATAGAAGGCATGGGTGGACAGAACTGGCTCCCCACGTGGAGGAGAGAGCAGACTGGCCATCTCTATGCTGCTGGCTTTGCTGCTGGAGAGGATTTGCAGTGGCGAGTGTGGGCTCCAGAGATGGATGAGCCAGGGGCCTGGGGATAACAGAGCAGCTGGAGGGAGGCTTGGGAGAGAGTCTATGCCGGCTGTGAGGGTCTGCGAGCTGAGTGCTGCTCTTCCTTCCCAGACCTCCAATTTCAGAAGCACGTGGGTAGGCCTTTTCTCCCTGATTCAGCGACTGTAGCCAGGATGGGGAAAACGGAAAAGCTTTGTTAATATTTGATGACCTTTCAAGAGCAGTGTGACTCACAGCATCACCAAACAACCCAAGAGGACCTCTGCCACTTGCCTACAGTTGAGGCAATATAAGGACTCTGGGGACTGGTGCTAAAGTCGCCTCCTGGGAGTCCTCACTCATCACTGCTAGAGCACGCTCATCCCTAGGAAATCGCTTTCAATGCCTGGACACCCCACCTCAGAACATCTTCTTGAGAGTGGAAATGGGACCTTGAAGGTAAGCAGTGCTGACGGGCTGAAGACTGGGCTCTGCATGGCCCCCTACCACAGAGACTGATCCAGACGGCCCACGGAGGAGGATGTCCAGCTGACTGGGATGGGGAAGGGGGGCAATGGGGAATTGGGGATAACAACTCATGGTTGGCCCACTAATCAATGTAACTCATTATAAACAATAAAAAATACTTTAAAAAAAAAGAAACATGCTGGGTTTACAAACATGAGGACCCGAGTTCAATCTCCACTCTCCACAGGAGAAAAAGCTGGGAATAGCAGGCGGAAGCAGGAGAATCCCCGGGCTCACTGGCCAGCCTCCTCAGTATGAGTGTGAGCGTTCCTGTCTCAAGGAGCCGGGTGATTTTCGAGGACACTTGGCACTCGAGGTTGTCCTCTGGCCTCCACATGCACACACATACACATGCATCCATGTCCTATAAACCAGCACACATACACATAAGCACACACAGAACAGATGCATAAAAAGAGAAATGCTGAATGGATACTTATTAATTTGCGGAGGAAACGTAGCAAAGATCCATTGGTCTCCACTCCTTTCTTTGGAAGGTTTTGATTTTGTCTTCACAGTACATCTTGCTTTGATTGTCATGGAGAGGGATTCACCTCTGGAAGCATTTCAGAGAGGAAGCGAGAAAACCAGGGGGTGCTCGAGGGGCATCACCGGGCGGTTCCTCGGGTGTAACATGGTGAATCTACCACCGGACTGGCTCTCTGATCTCTTGAAGGTGGAGAGAGCCGCCCTGCCCTCTCTCTGTGTTTGTGCCTTAAATAGGAACACAGTTATGGGTAGGAATCCTACTCTGTATGCTTACAGTTAAAGTCAGACAGTGAGGGTTGAAGTTTTATTTTCCTGCAGAGGGATTTTCTGTAATGAAATCTTTGTATTTAGAAGAGGGAAAAGATTTGAAAGGATTTCTTTCACTTTGGTGTTGAGTAAAACCCCTTACATGGGCCTCAGGCAAAATCCAAAAGGTATTAGATGTCTGACATGCAGCAGCACCTGTAACGTGCTTTGCAACAGCTGTTAATATAAATGATTCCATGTTTATTGATTCTGGGAGCTCTCCCAGCCTGGTACACCAAGTCCAACAGGATGATGGTGTGATGGAAAGTGGTAACAAGATGGTTGTTTATTCTTATCACAGCCCCATAGTAACAGGAAAGAGGGGGATCCAGAAACATCTGATTCACCTACGAGTCAATTATGGGAATTATGGGAATTATGTTAATGTTTAAGAACATTAACATTGTGCTCTGTGGCCTTCATGTTCTAGATAAAGATGCTTGAATTTTCACTTGATGAAAATTCATCTTATTTTAGGTTCTGGTATCATTGTGCATTTTGAAAATGAAACATATTTGGTAAAAATGACTCATAAATGACTTATCAGTGTGACTCAAGTGTTCCGAGTGTGTTATGGGGGTGGGAAAGGAGGAAGGTGAGCAGGTCTGAATCTCACATAAAGACTCAACTGGAATTATTAACCTCAGGATACTATCAACGTATTTGGGAGTATACGATGGTCCATGTGAGGATTGAAAATATGCTTGTTTGTTTTCAGGTGCAGGTGTGTGTAGTGCACATGCTTGTGTTTGTGGCTGCATCTGTGTGGGTGTGCATGTGTGTGCAGGTCTGTGTGTAAGTGTGTGCACATGCATGTGGAAGTGCGAAGCAGATGTCAGGATCTTCCTCTGTTACTCTCTACCTTATTCTTTGAGACAGGGTCTCCCAGAGAGCCTAGAGCTCACGGACTTGTCAAGCCTCCCCAGCACAGGAATTACAGGCACACAGCTCTATGGCTGGCATTTTTCATGAGGGTTCTGGGGATCCAGATCCAGGTCCTCATGCTTTACCTAATGAGCCATCTCCCCAGCCCAGCCTTCTTTAAATTTAATAGATACAGAGACTTAATGTGCTAGCTTTCTGTTACTCTAACAAACTACCTGAATCAACATGCAACAGGCAGGGTTCATTTTGAACATTGTCTCAGAAATTTCAGTCTTATTGCTCTGGGGCCTGTGGTGAGGCCCAGTGTGACTGAAGTTCATGATGAATGCTTCTCACATTATGGTTTCCTGGAAGCAGAGAGCGAACAAGGAATTTCCCCTCAATTCTCCTACCAGACAAGACCCTGATGGCCCAGTATCTCCCTCTTTAAAAGTCTCCCAGTCTGTTAATGATGCCAAGCTGAGGATCAAGCCTTTAACACCAGCCTTTGAGGGACATTCCAAAATACAGATGACATAATGAAGCCCTGGTGTGAGTCCTTCTCAGCCTCTGAGAGATAAGGCCCACCCCCCTTGTCTAGGGTTGTACCCCCTACATTAGGTTTATCAACAAAAAAGAGTCTTGAATTGGTTGACCTTATCCTTCCTAGAACTGAGCTTCCTAACGGGAAGGGAGTACAGCGGCAGAGCTCCTTCTATCCACTGAGCTCACACGTGAGTTCTTGTTAGTGTGCCTCAGCATCTCCTCAATCTCCTTCTATGACTGCGTCTGACATGTGGTTGGCCTTGAAATTGGAGTCATAAGACTAAAGCACAATTAAGTAGAAAATTTGGCAGGCTGTATCCTTGGAATCAATGAAAATATAAGTGCAAATAAACATGACGCTGTGAAGTCGATGTGTGACTTTTATTCATGGAAAGCAAGGGACTTCAAGTGAGTTTGCACAACATTTCCAGTTTCAGATGAAGACATCAGAATCTCTGCTCAGCTAGTGCTTTGCTAGACTGTGTTTCCAACACCTGAAGGAGGTCTGTAAGGACTCCATCCCATCCCCCCAGACAGCACGCTCTCTTCCCTGCTGCTCAGATGACCTGGGGTCTTCTTTCGTCTGTGCTCCTCTCATGGGATCCTCTGGCAGAACAACCCCCAAGTTGAGCCAGACAAACTCCATCTTGGAGTTACAAGCCATTTTGTAACAAAGTTCTATTTGATCTGACTGTACCTTAAACTTGCCTGGAATTTCTGCAACTGTGCTCTACCCCTCCCAAGAATGTCTCCTCCCTGACTATGCTACCACTCTTCCCAGAATCTACGTTACTCCTCTCGTTGACCATGATAAGACCCATCCAGGGGAAAATGCCAACTTTTAATTAACTCTGTATTCTGCTTGCTAAACCCCTTGTTGGAAACTCCCCAAGCTTTTGGATATAAAAACTTCACTTTTTCTTTTGCTGGTCTCCTGAGCCCTGGATTTGGGTGAGATAGCTGCTGGCCAGCTCCTGTGTGCACAAATAGAGCTTGCTTCAATTTGGCCTAAATTTGAGTCTGTGGTCTTTTCTTGGCATTTGTAGCATCAACAGAGTAAGCTGTTTCACCTAGTGGATACTGCCCGGTGGAGGTGCAGGGCCAACATCAGGTCTCTGACTTTTCAAGTAAAGCTAGAAGTGATAAGAACTTTCTCATTTGTTGAAATATCATATGAACACTGTGACAGATTAGCTCAATGGGCCTGATTGCTTAAGCTCTGCACATGCCAAAGTGAGCTTTCTCCCTTGACCAACTGTGAGCCACACGAGACAGTCTGTCCTGAGCATGTGATTTATGGCATTGGTTGGGTGGCTGAGCTTCCTTGGTGGCTGATACTCCCCAGGTGTGGTCGCATAGCATTGGGCCTGTCTGTGTAGCCTCAAAAGGTGAGACAGAAGTCGGCATGTGGTGTCTTCTTGACTTTGGCCCTATAAGTCTTTTACCTTTGCTGATTTTACCTGGTACCATTTTGCTATAACCACAAATTGTATGGCTCTTCTGAGTTCTGTGCAACCTAGGAAATCTTTGAACTTGAGGGAGACCCTAAGAATATTCCCAATTTTACAAAAATCAATCTGACACTTAGGAATCCGCCTTTCAGCCAATATTCTGCCCTCCCTCACTTATCATCTGAACATGTTCTCGCACTCATGGTGATCAACTGAAGCTCAGCAGATGCTTCAGCTGGCTTTGTGCAACTGCACGCTGGCCCTTGAAGTAGATTTGCTGTTCTCACTCAGTTCATGACAGTTTGCACTTTCATTTGTTCGATGATCCAGGCACTCACTCCACCAATACTCACCAGACATTTCACAAGGGCCAGAAACTGGCCTAGTCTACCAGTTTTTTTGGTGCTCTATTTTGGTGAGCACCAAAAATTCACAGAAGTTCGCATTCTAAAGGGGGAAGGAAACAGCCAGGAGTTCCATCAGCTACTGTGCAGGCTTCAGAGTTTGTAAGGAGCTTGTCTCATGAGCATGGGATGAGTGTTTGTAATCCCAGTGCTGGGGAGGTGGAGATAAGAGCATCCCAGGGACTCACTACACTCCCAGTCTAGCCTAATGGCAAGCTCCAGGCCAGTGAGAGACCCTGTCTCAAAACAGGTGAACAGCTTTGGCTGCAGGACATAGATAAATCAAGCTAAAACTGAGCGCCCAGCTGGTCAGCATTCACAGTGCTGGCAGGTGCTGTGCAGGCTTCTGTGGAAGAGACCTCATCCACAGGCTTACCCAGCAGTGGATACTATGTGCTACAATACCAACCTGCTGCCAAACAAGATGTGTCCTACTGGTTCAACAGGGGCGTGATTGGTGGTGGTGGTGGGAGGATAACCAGCTCTCTGATTGGATTGGAGGCCTGTTCTGCTTGAGAGAATTCACGCCTGGTAATGTGTGTGTGTGTGTGTGTGTGTGTGTGTGTGTGCTGCCGAACAATGCCTGGTACTTTAAACCTGGTCAAAAGCCTGTGGCCGGGAGGTCACAGCCTTAGGGTGGAGCCTACTTGTTTCACTAAATGGACATGTGGTCAAACTGCCTTCTAAGTATTTCATGTCTATACCATAGGTAGAGCCCATCTCGGCCTTCGTCAGAGAAGTTTCTTTTGCACTGAGTGGCAGTTAATAACTGGTCAGAGTGCTAAGATGAAGAGACTGCGGAGGACTCACATACATAGGACATTTGCCCTCAAAGGTGTGCTTCAGGACCTACTGTGTCGTGAGGAGAATAACGACTAGAAAACAGAGCCCTGGGGGCTGGGTAGACACAGGCAAACTAGTGGCACTTGTCATTCACGCAGAGATGCAGCCAGGTGGCCTTCTTGGACAAGCCCAGGTGATTTCAAAGGCTGCGAACGGGATGGTCCTTGGGGATGTTTCGGGCTCATCCTGAGGCAGGGTGAGTGCGGGGCATCAGAGAAGTCAGTCTAAGAGGGGGCGGGGCAGGTGGTCTCACTCAGCCTTTGTTGGGAATTTGGCTGCTTTGGCTCTGAATGTGCCCAGAGGCTATGGAGGTTTTCGAGCAGAAAGTGAGGATCTTTGCTGGGCTTTCATGGGGATTCTCCTCATAGGGGAAACTTGGGTCAGAGGTGAAACCATTCTGAATGGTTAAACATCTGGAGGCAGGCCCACGTCTCTTGAGGACATTCCTGGTTCATGCAATGATTCCATTTTGCCCAAAGCAGAGGGGTAACAGAGTGTGTCACTAAAGAGACAAAGATTTTGGAGCTGGAAAGGCAGGTTTATGTCTCTTAGGTTCCTCGTCCTACAACCCCTTTCAAACTGGGGAGAGATTAGCTCACCACCAGGACTGCAAAATTGTACTTAAAGAAAATACAATGCAGACAAAAGGTCATGCATAAGCCATCATTATTATCTTTTCCTCAGGCCCTGAGGATTTTAAGTGAAAGGCCAATAAGCAAGTCATTGAGGGTCTGTCCAATATTCAGAAGGCTTCTGGGGATATGGTGACATTTAGAAAAATGCATCCTGATGATGCGCTAAAGGTCAGAAAAGGCCAGGGGTCAGGTGCTCTGTTCTTCGCCCTCAAGAACACTGAGCTAATAAGCTTTCCCCTCTTCTCGCTTGTTGGGGCTCATGAGTATAACACATGTATAGGGTGGGACCATCCATGAGCTGTGCCTGGCTTCCTATCCTGATGTTTCCTGGCTACTTCCTGGTAGTGTGTGGATCTCTCCCAGCCGCTGGTTGGCTTCCCCATCCAACAGCCTCTGTGCAGAAAAGCTGATCTTGACTTTGACCCAGGCTGGTCTTTCTCTAAGGTAATGATGCTGGTTGTAGGACACGGGCTGTGCTTTTTAACTGTTCGTTAGCCTCTAGCAGTCTCTGGAATTCACATTCCTGTCACTCTGGATCTCTCCTGCCTTGGGGCCTTTGCACCTGCACTGATTCTTTGTAAGTAGGCCCTTCTTTCCCAAATGATTGGCAGGGCTGATTTCCTCTCAGCATCAGACAGACTCCAGTGTCGAGTGACAGTCATTTCCATCACATTCCTATGAGGTACATTGAATCCAGGGCCTTGAGCCTGCCTGCTGGGAAGATGCTCGAAAGGAACTACATCCCAGGCATCTTTTACTCTGGACTCCAGTCTCACTAAGTTCCCCAATTGGCCGAGAACTGACTCTGTAGCCCAGGATCCCCCTGCTCTGCCTGCCGAGTGGCTGGGTTGACAGGTCTGCATGAGCAGGTCTGGCTCCCTGTCACTCTACTTTCCTCTGCAGCACATGCAGCTACCTGAAGTACTGCATGTGTGTGCGCTTCTGTGCTGACCACTTATTCTCTCTCCCTCCAGGTGTGCGGTCACTTAAGGTCCTGTCCAATGCTGTAACTGATGACAGGAACCACTTCCAACAGGCCCTTGGTTGGGATCAGTTATATGAGTAAACAAGGCTGCATTGGTTTACACAGGTAGATACATTTGTATCATTTCTGCTGGATGGCTAATGTCGATTTATGCAAACATGTGCTCTAACTGTATTTCTCTTCAAATAATACAGTGACAGATATCCTTGTGCATAGAATTTGGGCTACTTTACTGAGAGTAGGTTAGGATGCACTTTAATGTTTCTATAGATAATCCCAAGATAGTTTCGAAAAAATGAAACCAGTTTATACCTGCAGCAGAAGAGTGTCTGGATTGGACAGAGTCATGTTGTGACCTTTAAAATGGAGGTTGAAAATGGTCCGGCCATATTTTCCTTCCAGAGAACTCCTCAGAAGCCAAGTCTCAAAGCTGCCTCAGCAACAGAGGCGAGTAATTTAGCAGTGGATGCGTGGGTGGACACAGAAAAATTGAGCTACTCCTCAGAAATACAAGCTGTGGCAAGTGCCATGCTGACCTGATGGAACTTTTTCAGGTAAAGTGGTGGAGTTCACATATGATCTGAGGATTTCTGAAGTGCCCTAAGGCTCAGAATATTTTCAAGGGAACCATTCTTTCACACTAGAGCACTTAAGGACCCTATCTGCCTGGACATGGTTCTGTGAGACCTGTGAATGAAAGCAAGATAGGGGAAACTTGAGAAAATATTCTAAAAGCTAAATATAGACACACACATATTCTGCTTATTCAAAATTCAAATCAAAGTCTGTGGAAAAATCAGGCAGAAACTCACATTTGGTACAGGATTTGATATGCACTACAAGTGAGAATTTGACAACAATATTTAGAAATAGAAATCTACTTTAGAAACTCTCACTTCATGCCTGTGCACATCTGCCTAGACCCAGGCAGACTAGGCTATGCAGGACCTAGAAAAGCCCTTCCTCCCCAGTGCTCAAACCAGTCTCACTCCCACATAGATCAACCCAGCACAGACATGAGTAAACCTGAACAAGGCAGACTAGGCATGCAGGTCCATGGTAAGTGGCATATAGGCTCAGCCCTGTGCCCTGCCCAGACCTGAAGGTAGACCTTTTGCCCACACCCTCCTGAGGCCAGGAAGACCAAGCTACTCAGCACAGGCCCCAGTGGCGCTCCTGTTGATGGCTTCTCAGCAAGACAAAGGGATTATCTCCAGTTGGGCAAGCCCCAGTGCAAAACAAAAATCACAAGGAACCAAGGCAAGATATCCCCGATAAGAATGTCTCAACCTATACAGGAAGCTTCCAATGAGAACTACTGAGAGGAGACTTCAGACAAAGAGTTCCAAATGCAATTGTGATAAAGAAATTTAATAAACTCAATGAAAGCCTGAACCCATGTGTTGTAGTCAGCCACATGCTGCTGTGATGAATCTCCAACCAGGCACAGTTTATGGGAGGAAAGGATTTTTTGAAGCTGTAGATTCAGGGAAAGTTCCAGAATGGTGAAAGAGGCTAATTCCCTTCCACAGGTCCAAGTAGAGAGAAACCCATCACCAACACCACCCACACAAGCAAAGCAGACAGGAGGACCAAGGAGAGTCCCCTTTATATAGCCTAGGGCGAGGGTCTTGCAACCCTTTCCCAGACTTAATGGCTTCCTGAGTCTCTGGAATTTTCTTTCTCTACTGCCCACACAAAAAGGCATGTTAATTTCAAACTTCCCTGAGCTTCCTTATATCCTGCCCCCTACTGAGAGGTTACCTTCCTATAAACATCCTCAGAGACCCACTCAAGGTAATTAAAAAGATCAAGTTGACAAAAAACCTTGGGAGAAAAATCACAAAAGAACACAATAGACAGCAGAATGAGTCCAAAGAATTCAGAGAACATGATCAAATGCTTGAATGAATTCCAAGAGAGCACAATTCACTAAATGCAATAAGAAAGTCAAACCAAGAAAGGAAAATGGAACAATAAACAGACAGAGATGCTGAAGAAAAACCCAGTGGAAATCACATATAAATAAATCAATGCAAAAGGATCCCAGAATGCCTCACCAATAGAATAGACCATGTGGAGGACAGACTGTCAGGACTTGAGGACAAGACGGGGAAATATACTGCAATTACAGGTTCACAGAACCAATGAACCAATGAACAGCATATGAGAGAACAGAATAGAACCATGGGGCAAACACGAAGGGGAGAAACTACAGGTCACAGGCATAGAGAATATCTTCAAGAAAATTATAGAAGAAAAAATTCCAACCCTTACAAAGGAGAGGCCCATCTAGGTACAAGAGGCATACAGCCAAATAGACAGGAAAGTCTCTACATCACATTATAGTTTTTTTAAGCTAAATTCAGAAAACAAAGGAAGCATACAAAAAGCTGCAGAAGAACAGCTCACTAAGAAAGTCACTTAGAAAGGTATGCCAATCAGAATTACATCCAGGTTTTCAGTGGAAATTCTAAATCCCAGAAGGGCTTGGAATGGAGTTTTTCAAATTTTGAAAGTCCACAGCTGTCAACCCAAACCACTAAACCCAGCAAAATTATCCTTCCTAATAAAAAGAGAAATAGAAAATTTTTATAATAGAAGCTGGCTCTATGAATACAAGAGCACTAAGTCAGCCCTACAGAGAATCCTGGAGGGAAGACTTCACTCAGAAGAGGACAAACATACTCGAGAGGTGACAGGAAGGAAAAAGCAGTAATCAAATCTAGAACAGACACAAAAACACCAAACTCCACAACGTCTTCAACTCGACAGGGATTAATTCACATCTCTCAATTATAACTGTAAACATTAATGGACTCAAGTTTTCGAGCAGAGGACACAGGGGAAAAAGCTGGGTCAGAAACTGGATCCATCCATTTGCTGTCTTCAAGAAACCCACCAAAGATAGATACCACCCTAGGGTCTCTGGGATGGGAATAGGAAACAAACAGGTGTGGCTGTACTAATATCTGACAGAATTGACTGTAAACCAAAAGCCGTCAGAAGAGATAAAGAAGGTCACTCTGTGCTCATCAAGGGAAACGTATTTGCCCCAAACACAGGTTCTCCAAGTTTTATAAACCAGAATCTACTGGACATCAAATCAGACATTAATCCCATCACAATAATAGTGAGTGACTTCATTACCTCACTATCATCAATAGACCATATAGAAACAGAGAATCAGTGGAGCTAAATGACATCCTAGATCAAATGTACTTGATCGACATCAACAGGACATTCTATCCAAACTCTACAGAACATACATGCTTCTAAGAAGCTCCTGGAACCTTCTCCAAAGTAGAGCACATATTAGAACAAAAAGCAAATCTCCACACATTTAGGGAAACTAGCATGACATCTTGTATTATATCTGACAATGATGTAATAAAACTAGAAACCAACAGGCAAAATGACTGAAAAAGACACAAACTCCAGGAGATTGGCAAACACACTGTAGTGATAAGGAAACCACGGAATGGGCTGAGGAAGAAATCAAGAAGGAAATAAAAAATTTTCTAAAACTGAGTGAAAATGAAAACACAATATGCCAAACCTTATGGGAAACAAAGACTACAGTTCTAAGAGGGAAGTTTATATCTGTGATGGTTAGGTTTTGTTGTCAACTTGACCTTTTTAATTATCTTGGGTTGGTCTCTGAGGATGTTTATAGGAAAGAAGCCTCTCAGTAGGGGGAAGGATGTAAAGAAGCTGAAAGAAGCTAGAACTAAACATCCTTTCCTGTGTGGGCAGTGCAGGACAGAGACTCAGGAAGCCATTAAGTCTGGGGAAGGGTTGTAAGACCACACCCTAAGGCTACATAAAGGGAAGAAATTTTCTCCTTGCCCTCCTGCCTGTTCCCTGTTCTCTGTGTGTGTGGTGTAGGTGATGGGTTTTTCTCTCTGCTTGGACCTGTTATGAAACTTCCCCTCAATCTGTAGTTTCAATAAATACTTTCTTCCCCCAAATTGTGCCTGGTTTGAAGATTCATCCCAGTGGCGTGTGGCTGACTACGACAATATCTCTAAATGCATATATTCCAAAAATAGAGAGATTACAAATAAATAATTTGACAATCCATCTGAAGGCTTTGGAAAAATAAGAATAATCCAAACTTAAACATACCAGATGGAAATAAATTATTGAGCCGGAGAGATTGTTCAGTGGTTAAAGGGACTTCCTTGAAAAGCCTGATGGCTCAGGTTTGATTTCCCAGTACCAGGTGAAGCACAAAGTGGAGCAGGCACCTGGAGTTCATGTGCAGTGGCCGGAGGCCCTAGCAGACCCAGACTCGCTCTTTCACTACCTACCTCTTTCTCTCTGCTTCTCTCTCTATCAAGTAAATAAAAATACTTTTTAAAAAGAACAAGCCCAATGAGGAACGCCCCAGAGGGAAACGGGGTGCTATCACAAGACTTGCTCATACGGCCACTCATCTACAGTATAGACAGTTGTCACAAGAATGCTGAACACACGGCTGTATGGAAGAGACCAGCAAGTCAAGAAATGCTCATCTGTGCAACAGTGGCACTAAATCTAGGAGGGTAATAAACGGATTACTGATTGGCTAAGAGATCGCTTGGTGACAAGGAACCTTTAACTGGAACTGGGATCCACTGCATAATCCTATGGGGACCAAGATCTCGGGCTCCTAGGGGAAATTCCCACTACCAGAAAGCTACAAAGAGGCTACACCCATTAGGAGCTAGCCAAAATAGCAAGGTTGTCTCATTTAACCTGTATTGATCTCACTCTCTGATGGCGATTCTATTTGTATTTTTCAGAAGGCATTGAGAGAGCCGGGGACAACTCAATTCCACCAACAAGTCACCGGATGAAGGCTGACATCCTGGCAAGAGACAAACCACACCGAGCCTTCACACAGGGCCCAAATGAAACCTATGAGAAAGTGATGAGACAAACAGGATACCAACCACCATAACAAGTCTGATAACCCATGAAAGGTCAATGGAGACAGATACCAACAATATCCAACACAACCCAGGGGAAAGATCCAGAGATGCTTAAGATCTCAACAACAAAGCAGACTCAAAACTTACCCACCATGACTCAGGGAACTGAGCGTAAGGGAGGGTGAAAAGAATGTAAGAGCCATGGTTGGGGAGAATTTCCCCCCTCAGCAACAATACACAAGGGGGAAGGAAAAAAAAAACACGAAAAACTGGCTACCTCTGGTGCAGTTCACAACCCCCTATCCTATGGACAGATTCAGAACACGTGCCTAAGGAAGTACCCCAGTGGGTAGGAGACAGAGAGGAGGGAAACAGGGACACATTCACAAAATTTGCTCATACAATGTATAAACTTATTCATAATAAAGATATTTTTAAAAAGACTTACTAAAACAACACATTTAATATCTAATTATTAACAATAAAAATGTTAAAACAAGCTGAGCATGGTGGCGCATGCCTTTAATCCCAGCACTCGGGAGGCAGAGGTAGGAGGATCACCATGAGTTCAAGGCCACCTTGAGACTACACAGTGAATTCCAGGTCAGCCTGGGCCATAGTGAGACCCTACCTCGAAAAAAACAAAACAAAAACAAAAACAAAAAAAAAAAAGTTAAAACAAAGATCAATTACTATTGGACAAAATTATTTGTAACTTTGGAATGATAGAAGCTGAAATATATCACATTAATTCTGTAAAAAAGAAATAATCAAGATGAAGGCAGAAGTTAATGAATTAGAAATGAAATCAAACAATTAAAATTGATTAAATAAAGAGCTGGTTCTTCAAAAAAGTAAATCTCTAGCCAAAAATAACCAAAAGACACAGAAAGAAGACCCTAATGAGCAAAATTAGACACAAAAAGGCAGTGAAATCAAGTGAACCATAGAGCTGACTTTAAGAACCAATCCTCCACCCAACTGGAAGACATAAACGAGGATATATTCCTTGAAATATATCATCAACCAAAGTAAAACCCAGAAGAGATAAATAATCTAAATAGAGCTGCAACATCTAATGAGACTGAAGCAAAAATTTACATTCTCCCAACCAAAACCAAGTCCAGGCCCAGATGGAGTCACTGTTGAATTCTTCCAAACCTTCATAGAAGAACTGAAACCGGTGTTTCTGAAGTGATTTCATAAATTTGAAAAATGGAGTACTCCCTGACTCCTTCTATGAAGACAGAACAATAAATACCAAACACAGACACAAGAAAGAAAAATTACAGACAAATATCACTTATGAACGTAGACACAAACATCCTCAATATAATTCTTGCAAATAAAATTCAGGAACAAGCCAAAAGAAAGATCATCCACCCAATCAAATGTTTCACCCTGGGATGCAAGGAAGGTTCAACTTGTAGAAATTGTCCAAAGTAACACCTTTGTAGATAGAAGCAAGGACAGAAATCACATGATCATCTCAACAGATGATAAAAAACAGGATCCCTTCATGGTGAAAACACTGGACAGACTTGGGGTAGAAGGACCATATCTCAACATAATGAAAGCTATCTATACTAAACCCAAAGCCAATATCATACTAAATGGGGAAAAACTTCAGTCCAAATTCCAGCACCATTCTTCACAGAAGTAGAAAAAATAATCTTCAAAATTCATATGGAAGAACAAAAGGCCTCAAATAGACAAGGTGTCCTCAGGAAAGAGAATGGTGCTGTGGCATCATCATGCCTGATCTCAAGATACACTACAAAGCTACAGTAATAAAAATAGCATGGCAATGACACACAGCCCCCAGTGGAATAGAATAGAAGATCCAGATAAAATTTCTAGTGTTCCAACCACCTGATCTTTGACAAGGAGGCCCAAAACACACACTGGAGAAGAAATAGCATTTTCAACAAATGGTGTTGGAGAAATCGAAATACCACGTGTGGAAGAATGAACATTGGCTCTCTTTTCTCACCCTATAAAAAACCAACTCTAAATGGATTTAAAAGAACTTCAATATAAGACCCGAAACTGTGAAATGAAGAGAAAACTAGGGAGAACACTCCAAAATGTAGGCATAGGGAAAACTTTCTGAATGAGATCCTTGTAGGCCAGGAATAAGACAAATACTTTCATGGGATCCTACAAAACTACAAAACCATTGCACAGCTAAACAAACCAACAGAATCAATAAGACGGCCTACAGAGTGTAAGAAAACCTTCCCCAGCTACACATCTGACAGACACCTAATATCTAGAATATTCAAAGAATTCAAAAAGCCACGCAATAAGAAAGTCAATCACCCCATTCAAAATGGGGCAGGGGAATGAAGAGAGTTCTCAAAGAAAGAAGAGAGAGCAGACAGCTTATTGTGAGACGAGTCCCTGAGTCCTCTCATCACATCTGCCAGGGCCATTACAGAGGTGGTTGGCTAAATATGAGAGCTGCTCTCACTGCTAGCCTGAGAGCCTCCTCCAGCGAGATGACGACAGACACCGAGGAGACTAAAAACTCCTCAAAACAGAAAATAAGAGGCTGCTGAGAAAATAAGAAAGCTTCCGAAATGCCCTCCAAGGCTCAGAGAACATTGCCAAAAGAGCGGGCAGAAAGAATGTAAGAGCCACAGGTGGGAAGGTGTGCTCGGACGTGTTGTCCTCCCCACAGGGACTGACTGGGTCAGAGTCAGTATCATCTTTTCTGCAGAAAGGCTGTTGGATGGGGGAAGCCATCAAGGCTCAGAAAGCGTTATGGATGAGAAAGCAGAGTAAATACGAGAACGTCTCTCATGGCTAGCCAGGGGGGCTAGCCAGGGGCACGGCTGAAGACACTGAGGAGACCCAAGATTCTTCAAAGCAGAAAATAGCAGGCTGCCGAGAGCTCACCATTACAATAGACTTCTAACATGTCCTCCAGGGCTCATGGAACCTTGCAGAAGAGGGAAGTCGGAAGATCGTAGGCGCTACGGGGTAGGAAGGTCCGCTGTGAGGTGGTGTCTTTCCCACAGGAATTGAGACCATGGTGACTGCTAGCGCCCACTGTGTGTTAAAGTAATGCCCTATTGTGTGCGTTAGTGAATTCAGTCCTCTAGCACAAATACCACCGGCTGGGTGGCTGAAGCCATGAAAGTATGTTCTCCCAGCTCTGGGCTGCAAAGGCCAATAATAGCTCAAGGATGATGGCACATGTCCAGGGCTCTCTTCTTGGCTTGCAGACCCCCGGCTGTGTCCCCACAGCAGGTCAGCTCCAGTCTCTTTGCCTTCTTGTAAGGATGCCAGCCTGAACATGGGTGTACCACCCTTGTGACTTTGTCTAACCTGCTCACTTCCCTCTACATCCCATTTAGGGCTGTGGCTTCAATATATGAATTTTGGGCATCTCCATAGCACAGAGAATAAGGAATGACTGAGAAAACTCCACTCTGAGACCTGAAGACACAGGGGATATCTGAGTCTGATGCCATTACCAGAACAAAAGAAATTCCCCAACTTACCCACCAGGAGATACAGACAAGTGGTTACTCACGCCTGCTGCTGAGAGTGGCCCAGAGCGCCAACAGAGGCGCTCCCTTAGCTGCAGGTCACAGAGATGGGATGTTGAGGAACATCCTGTGGCAAATCAACCTTCACACTAGACCCAAGCCCACCCCGGGAATCTGAGAGAGTGTTGACCGCAGCAAGAGGACAACCCGAGGCCAGCTCAACCTTCACTGAGACAACTGTCCGATCCCAAGAAGAAGTGCTCATTGGTAAGGCTAGGTATTCCTCACCTCAGCCCCTGCCGTCGCACAGACAAGGTCCAGCTCTCAAGCAAACCACGTGAGGTGCAGGCAAGGCAACGCTAGCCAAGGAAACAGCCGTTGTAGAGACAAGCCCACCCAAGACTCAGAGTTGACTTCAAATTCCTTCAAAATGAAAAGGAATGCGTTATAGCCTTGTATCAGCTACTTTCTCATTTCTTGAACTGCTTAAGAGGGGAAGGGTTTATTTTCAGTTTCCAGTTTTGAGGCACAGGAGATTGGTATCCCTGTCGCAGCAGGGTGGACAACGAATGCTCAGCTGGCCTTTTCAGGTTCACACAGTCCAGGACTCCCAGCCCACCTCAATGAATCTTATCTGAAAAATCCCTGACACACAGGCCCAGAGGTTGGTTCCCATGATGACTCTGAACCTGTCGTGGTGGCAGTGGAGATGGACTATGCCAGGAAAGCTTGGACATGGGGAATTTCAGTGGGATACAGACACTGGGATTGCACCGCCAAGCAGGCAGGCCAGGTCCCTCCGGAACTGTCAGCAGCTGTGATTGCCTGAAGGAGACCTGCACAAGACCTTGAACTTTCCATCATGGTTTCTGGGGGGGGGAGAGGCATCTCATGAGGCCCCCTCCCCAAGGACTTACAGTCAGCTAATTATTGCCAAGAGAGAGGGGCTTATGAGGCCATTGGCCTCCCCAGGATTTAATGGCAGTAATGTAATGGTTGCTAAGGACCCCTCCACTCCCTGGTGCTATGTCCACAGTTAACAGCTGCTCAGGGAGAGAACCCTGGGGGACATTTTTCCCAGTGGTATAGCCACCCATGAGTTAAGCTCATTGGTTCACCAGGCTGCACTTAGATGGAGTTGTTTCTTTGTTCTAGTTTGTTGGTTCTCTACCTGAGATGAGTAGACACTGGTTCATAATATAATATAGAGAGCTTTCAATATAGAGCTATCAGCATATTATAAAAAGATAAAATTTTGTTCACACAATGTATCTAATTATTGACAATAAATATAAAAAATAAATCAAATTAATAAAAATTTAGTTTAAACAAAAGGCAAAGAAGTAGCTTATTAAACCATTATTTACATAGAACCTCTTGTTTGAAGATAACCATACTAAATTCATGGTTCCTAGAAAAAAATATATATATACAATAAAGCTGATGAAATCAAAGCTAGAGCAGCTATATCGACAGCAGACAAAAATTCTGAAGAATGAATCAGTCCAAGAAGTCATAACCATCTCAGTGAATATTTTCCTAAACACTGGAGCTCAAAATCTATCCAAATCATCTATGCTACATCAGTATTAGAGTGAGGAAGAATGACAAGAAGGAGGAAAAATGCTTCCTACAGTTACAGCCTCAGAGTTTACACTGCTCTTTCAGGAACTGATAGAAAAAGCACACAAAATTAGTAAAAAAAAATAGAAGATCTGATCAATACTGTCATGTACTTTAGTGCAACTGATAGGCAATGTACAATTAAACAATAGAGAAATATTAATTCAGAAGGACTGTATCTTAGGAAATAACACACATCTCAATAGCTGTCATGCGCACAGTCAAAAGAGCTCCACAGAATGGCAACCAGTGGAATTTATAGTTATATAAAAATTAACACCATGGCCATGCTGGCTGCACCTTGCAACACAGGGATGAATAAGGACTCAATTAGCAATAAATGTGGGTCATCATACCGGAGAAGAAAAAAGCATTTGTTTCTCTTAATAGAATGAAAAATCCAGTTAAGATAAAAACTTTATATTAGTAGCAATAGAAAAGAAATCTCAATGTCCTATAAAAGTCACCAAGCATAAATGACATTGAACATTGACTTCAAAGGTGTGAAGGCTGACGTGTTCTCTGTAAAATCCAGAAAAGGCATTCATAATAGCTAAGCATTGGCATCAACCCAAATGATCATCCCTGGACAAATGGATATCAAAGTGTGGTACATGTGCACCATAGAATTCTATGCAGCAGTTTGGAAAATGACATAATGAGAGTTGAAGAAAAGTGGATGGACTTGGAACAGATCATACTTCGTCAACTCACACAGGAACAGAGAGACAAACACCACATATTCTCCCTCATTGGTGGTTCCTAACCAGGTTAAATGTGAACAGTAAGCCAACCTGACATGTGAATCATGAGACCGACAAAGGGGATGGAAGGAATTAGGGAGGGGGAAGGGAAGGCAGGGGAGATATACGCTAATCTAAACTCATAATGAATCAGTACCATATAATCCTTCTGTACAATAAGCTCTTGAGGAAGCTGGGGTAACATCTGGTAAGAAGGGCCCTGAAGAGGGAGCGAGGAAGCCTAACCCCAAGACAAGTGGCTCTGGCTTATAACTCTCTGTTCCAGTAATTGGTTACTTCTCACACTGAGATGTTGATCATAAAGACCCACGAGGTTCCCAAAACAAGAAAGGCTTATGTCAAAGCTCTTGAATGCCAGCACCAGGCAAAAGATAAGACCCACAGACTGTTGTCACACAATACTGAGAGACCCTGCTGGATCTGGAAATGAAACCCTCACCCAGATGGTAGCCTGTGTAGTGCTGGAAGGCATTATATGAGCTGCCAGGGGAAATTGGCCAATTATATTCCGAGAAAGCAGAGGCCACTGATATACAACACCAACTGATGTTATGACAATGCTGAGGACACTGCTATACGGCAGAGACCAGCAAGCCAAGAAGTGCTCATGTGTGTAAGAGTGGGTCTTAACCTAGGTGGGTAATCAACTGCTTGCTGATTGGCTAAGAGATCTGCTCAGTGGCAAGGAACCCTTAGCTGGAACTGGAATCCAAGGCAAATTCTTATGGAGACCAGGAACCTGGACTCCAAGGGGAAGCACCCACTAACCATGAGCCTACAGAGAGGCTACACCCATTAGAATCTCATCAAATTAACAATGTTCGTCTCATTTAACCTATACTGATCTCACTCTCCACTGGAGACTGTATTTTTCAGAAGGCAGCGGGAACTGTGGACAATACAACTCCACCAAGACAACCTGAGATGATGGCTGTGATGGTTAGGTTTGTTGTCAACTTGACCTTTTTAGTCATCTTGGGTGGGTCTCTGAGGATGTTCACGCGAAGGCAGCCTTCCATAGGGGGCAGGATGGAAGGAAGCTCAGGAGAGCTAGAAATGAACATCCCTTCCTGTGTGGGCAGTGCAGGAAGAAATTCCAGAGACTCAGGAAGCCATTACATCTGGGATAGGCTTGCAAGACCTCACCCTAAGGCTATATAAGGGGGAAGGAGATTTCTCACCCCAGGCCCCTACCTGTTAGCTGTTCTTTGTGTGGTGTTAGTGATGGTTTCTCTCTCTGCTTGGATCTGCAAAAGGGGGCCAGCCTCTTTCACTGTTGTGAAACTTCCCCTGGATTTGTAACTTCAATAAATCTTTTCCACTCATAAACTGTGCCTGGATTGGAAATTCATCCCAGTGGCTTGTGGCTGACGACGACAATGACTGACACCCCTAACTCATCATCTAGGGTCCAGATGAAACCTTTAGGGAAGTGGGGAGATGAGCAAGAGAGCGATCTCCACAGCAAGTCAGATCACCTATGCAAGGGTAATGGAGACAGTGACCAAGGAGACCCAACACAGTCCAAAGCGGAAATCCAGAGACTCTTAAGATCTCAACAGTGAAGCAGATTTAAAACTCACCCACCATGACTCAGGGAGCTGTGTAAAAGAGAGGTCGAAAGATTGTAAGAGAATATCCAGATTCATTGCCGCCCTCAACAACAACAACAACAACAACAACACACACACACACACACACACACACACAAACTGGCCATCCCATTCCAGCAATCCCACTGAGGAGGGCCCATAGTGGGTTGGGGACAGGGAGCATCATAAGATTTGATCACACAGTGTTTCTAATTATTAACAATAAATAGTTAAAAGCATCCAGAGCAAGGCAAGGGTTTCTAGTCTCATCATAAAACACCCTGGAATGCACAGGTATAAACGTAGAAGATGTGAGCAGGTTCTGCAAACAGCGTGGGGAAAGAAACACAGATGGAAGCACATGGTACCTTTAAACCAGAGGGCCTCCCCACCCACGTCACACACAGCTGCTGCCTTCCTGACATGGACAAAATCTAATGGCCAGTGCAGTCCCGTCAATGTGCTTACAAAATGTTTCCAAGGTACAGACAAGATGGCTCTAAAAGGTCTATTAGAAGACAAAGAATACAGAACAGAGGGAACAAATTTTGCAGGGAAAACACTCAAGACTTACCTTGTGGTCGTTCAGGCAGAGGGGCAATGGAGCAGCGTGACGCTTCCACTAAATAAAACGAAGTGGAGTGTTGTCAGAGCTGCAAAGGCAGCTCAAAAAGGAAAAGATACTCTTTTGAATAAATGGTTTTAACCCATCGATGCTCTTAAAAAAAAGAAAAGCATCTTGCCCCTCAACTTATGGCGCACATACAACTTCCAGGAGGCACCCTGGACTCGGGAAGTTCTCGGTTCTGATACGAAAGCATGAAAATACAAATTGGACTTCATTAAGGTTAACCCTCATAGACAACAGCCCTCTGCTCTTCCAAGCCTATGATGGTAAGGATCGTAAGACGTAACCATTCATAAACAGATGTCTATCTGACAAGACATGGATTGAACCCATGGTACATGTGTCCCTCTGAACAATAAGAAAAGAGCCCAATGTGAACACGGGCAAAACATTAGAATGGGCACTGCACCCAAGAAGATGTACCATTCCTGACGGAAAATGAGCAGAAGCATGTTTAACACTATTGATTACTAGAGAATAAAAATAACTCACAGTGAGATACGGTCACAACCTTATCAGAACAGCTAATATCAAAACAGAGGAAGGACTGGGTGTGACGGTACACACGTGAATCCCAGCACTCAGGAGAGGTGGGCAGAGGATTGCAAGTGTGAGGTCAGCCTTGGCTACAGGGTGAAACCCTGTTTAAGAATAAACAAGACTAACAGCAAGAGTTGCCAACAAAAATACCACCCACAGCCCAAGGGGATGGAACAGCCCCCAGGGAAGCACTTTCTCGCAAAGTTAAACATCTACTCAATATCACCTGAACTTCTAAGTGTTGAGACGGGTTAAGGAAAAGTTACATGAACATTAAAACTCATAATCACACTGACAAAATGTGCACAGATGTTCATGCTTATGTGAGCAGGCCTGAAGGAGAACTTCCGCTGTTTGCACGTGTATGTGCGTGTGTGTATGTATGGTTATATATGTGTGTGTACATGTGAACATGCACATATGTGTGCGGACACCTGGAGGCCAGAAGTCAACGCCACTCATCTTTCACAACCCCCCCCCGCAACCTTTAATCCTGCGAACCTGAAACTCACCAATTTCCTTAGACCGGCTGGCCAGCAAGGCCCTAGGAGCCTCTGGTCTCTTCTTCCCCAACGTTAGGATGACAGGTGTAATCCGAAAGCTTCGGGTGGAGACAGGATTTTGGGAGATCTGAACTCGGGTCCTCATGCTTGCAGGGCTGAGCCGTCTCCTCGGCTGGGTGAGGAATGATCTGTGAACTCTGCCAAGGAGAGGGAGATTCCTGGTGTATATCACTGGCCTGCAGCCCGGGGGCATCCAGCTGCCTGTGACTATGTGATGTCCCCTGAGGTTTCAGCTATTTTTAAAAGATTATTATTCTGGCTCAGTTGTACTGGAAACTAAGACATTTTGGCCTCTGGGTAACTTGCCAGCTGAAATTGACACTCAGAGGTCAGCTCAGGCCTTAAAATCATTTCCTTAGAAATCAGCGCCCACTTGCTGCCACCTTGTTGGGATATTCGAAAGCCCTGGGCACTGTGATCTAGTAAGTCCAGCACTGGACACTGTGATGTACTAAGTCCAGCACTGGGCATGCACTAAGCTAGACCAAGATGAGACAGCTAAAGCAGGAACTGTCAGCCGGAGCCTGTGATTTCCTGTTCTCCTAGCTCATCCGGGGTGTTTCAATAGAGTTTTGGGGTGTATTCTTATCTCTCATCTCATGCAGTACAGGTTACTAACTTCTGTGTTGAAAGAAAGCCTTGTGTTAGGTCCCCCAGGGGTTCCCATGTGATGGCTCCAGGAGGCTGGTTATACCAGTGGTTCTGGTCTTGCTGATGAAGAAGGGTGGGCTTCCCCCATCCCAATACTCTTTTCCAGGGGATTGTATTTCTTAAACCAGCTTGGGCAAAGTGAGTGGTCTTTGGTAGCCACTGGCTTGATGGCTTAATATTTCCTGTCACTTTGCTTCTGAGTCGAATTTGGGGCTGATGGTCACTCTTTTGTCTTTCTCTTCACTCTGTGGTGTTGGTCACTTTGGGTCCTATCCTTGCTCCTTGGCTCCTCGTTTAGCCTCGATCACTAAGTCTATATGTCTTATAAGTCTCCACCTTGGAAAGTCCCCAGATACAAACCCCTGGACCTTCTTTCTGTTCACACTTATTTCAAAGTGACTTATTTTTGTCTCTGGCTTCAAGCTCCAGGTGACTTCTAAACATTCACTGTAGCCCCTCAACCCTGGGATGTGTTAAATTTATGGAGAACATTAAGCCTTTAAAATTTTGGCCTGGATTAAATGCTCTCAGAACGTGTGAGTCATTCTCTGCCATGGCTTTACTTTCTTTTGCTGTTTCAAAACAGCTGCCCAGAAGCCGCTATGGGAGGAAAGGTCTTATTTCGGTTTACAGCGTCATCATCAAAGTGGGAAAGCATGATAGGAGCCGACAGCCAGCGTCACATCTTCGCTTCATCAGGGAGGAAGTCGTGAGGGGGACAAGTGAGGCTGGACTGAAAGACCTCCAGGCCCTTCCAGAGTGGCCCACTTCTTCCAGTAGGTTCCACGACCTGCCAAACAGTGCCACAGACTGGGGGACATTTTACGTCCAAACCACCTCAGCATCTCAGAAGTTTTGGGCAAAAAGTAAGAACATAGTACAGATCACTAGGAAAGATACCTCACTTACCTGCTAAAACCCTTCAGTAACCTCCAACTCACTTTTCTGTGTCTCACCCCAGGCTGAACGTGTAGAGATGGCTAATGTTTCTCAGCACAAACACACTTTGCACACGTGTCGCAATGAGGACACGTGTTTCCATGATGTCACCATGTGATTGCCTTATCGAATGACATTTTCTATTAGAGAAATTCCATAAAATAATCTTCTGTCATTTTCCAAAACTGTGCAGGGGCCAAGTGACACATTTGGATTATCTTGTGTTTTCATCATGGGTTGCAAGAAGCTCTCAGCCATGTGAATGTGTCTCTGCCTCAGGGCTCATGCTCCTGATCTTAAAGATGTTTTTCTAATTGACTCCTCTGGGACCAATAAAAATAATTTGTTCATTAAGTATGAGGTCACCTTCCATTTATATTATAAAATCCTATTGCATCATGGTAGGTCATAGTTGTGTCATAATAGAGCCCTATTGATTATGATAATTGAGTCATAATACATTTGTATTGCACCATGATAAGTCATAATTATGTCACAATACATTCCAATTGCAACATGATTAATTGTAAGTTTTCTTATTCTCTATCATCATAGTAAATTTCAGAATTTATAGATTTAAAAGAGCAAGCCCTTATTTATTATCTCACAGTTCCTGTGGGTGGGGATGTTGAGTCCCACTTAGCTAGAGGCCTCTGACGTAGTCTGGCATGAGGCTTCCATCAGGGCACCACCTATCCTCAGCTGAAGAGGGGTGGGACCTAGCTTCCCTTATGGCTGCTGACAGAGCTCTGCTCTTCAGTGGTGGTTAAGTAGAAGCATCTCTTTCTTGTTGAACTGTTCCATTAGTCAGCTCACAGCCTTGCTTCTGGAGAGAGAGAGAGAGAGAGAGAGAGAGAGAGAGAGAGAGAGCTGTCTGTGACCTGGTCTTGGCAGTGACCTGTCATCATTCCCGTACTCCACATGTTGGAAATCGGGCCTTGGTTCAAGTCCACTGTCAAGCAGACTAGGCCACTGAAGGACCTCAGGATCATGAGACAGGGGTCTTTGGGGACATTTTAGCGACTTTTCAATTTAAGAACATGAACAGGAGAACCCAGCGTGATGACTTGCTTTTGTAGAAGTGACTGTATATCTAGTTTCTTTTTTCTCATGAAGAAAGAAGTCCTTTAAGGATTCCCTGGGGAAAAGACCCCTCATTTTTTGGGCACATACAGAATGACAAAGGCTGTCAAATATTCCCAACACCTGGCCATCGCATGTCCCATTTGCTTATCAAACATGCTGATAGTCGAGTTGGCCTGGGCATCTTGTCTCTGGGAGACATGTTTTCTCCTGTCATCAGAGATCTCAACACTCTCTTAGGGGCAGGGAAAGTGCATTTTTCCATTTCTCTTGCAGCGTTTTCTGGGACACAATCTGCTAAGGGACTTGTGAATGCTTGTGTCATTTCCTCACCCTCAATGAATCTACCTCTTGTCAGCACTGTATTAAAGATTTGTCTTCAGCCTCCTGGCTGGAGGAGGTGTCACCTTGGCCTGACCTTCTAGGGTATTCTAAAGTGGATGTGAAATTCCAGCGATACATATGCAAAAAGTATTCAGGATCTAAAGTCTGACAGTCCTGCTGTTTTCTTGGAGTTGGAGTGTGCTGGCTGATGGTGATGGGTTTTTCTCTCTGCTTGGGTCTGTTAAAGGGGGCCAGCCTTTTTCTTCATTATTAAATTTACCTTGGATCTGTTATTTTAATAAATATTTTCCTCCCAAAACTGTGCCTGGTTTGGAGATTCATCCCAGCGGCTTGTGGCTGGCTGACTAGGACAACCATTATGGAGATTGAAGCTCAGTGAGGATGTTAAGCAGCAATTGCCAAAGTGAAGCCATAGCTTGGAGGCCCTCTGAGACCTGGGGACATAGCCCACTGCAGTGAATATACTCTTATTTTAGCAAAATGAGCGCGAGCTCACTGCCCCCTCCCCTACATTCATTGCTACATTCTGCAGACATTTGTTGGCCACCGATGGCCAGTGGCACAGCATGAGGTGAGAGACGACCAGAGCTTTGAAGTCCTGTGAGACAAAAGAAGGATAAGAAAGCTAGAAAAAGATGAGGCCGGAGGATACCTGGGGAGGACCTGAACTTCCTGGAACCATTGTAAATATGTGAGTTGCTATTTACATGCCTAATGTCAGGTACACATCTCTGTGCCCTGCTAGAAAATCTCTTTGTAACTGGGGTTTGGGGCCAATGCTTCATTTATGCTTGGACCGCCCTGGCTCAGGCCCGGGCCCGGGTATAAAATTAAAACTCCCCTCTCCTCTTGCTGCAAAAGCTTTGTCTGTGTGTCACTGAGTATTTCGACAACAATCCATAGCTTGGAGGCCCACTGAGTGTTGGGGACGTTGCCCACTGCAGTGAATATACTCCATAGCTTGGAGGCCCTCTGAGAACTGGGACATCACCCTCTACTGTGAAAATCTTCTAAAGTGCAGCGTTTTCCTTATTCTCATGGATTCATACATTGCTGAAATCTCTCATTCCTTAGGGAATAGACGGGAAGATTAGCATCATTGCAGATCATCACCACAGCAGGGTCACAGGAAATCTACAGTGTATAATGGCTGCCCTCCAGCAGTGTGCAGCCTCGTCATAGGACTGCGCGTGAGTTAGGATTACGTTCACAGGAAAGCCGATGGTCATCTGGCAAACACAGCAGTCAACAAGTGAGAATAAGCAAGTTCCATCGGGGGTAAAAGAGGGTCAGGGTTGTTTGGATGATTCAGCATGCCAAGAGGGACTCAGGATCCCTTGAGTGTCCTTCTCCACTACATGCAATGGGTTCTGTTGTTTGCTGACCCTGCTGGGAGCTTATCCCAGCCCCTGGTGTCTCAGTCACACGAAGGCCACTCTACTCAGTGTCACACGCACAGTCCAAAAGGATGGGGAGGAGCTGAAGGTAGAGACAAGCCAGCTGATGTGACCATCCTTTCAACAACTTCCATGTTCTAGCACAGAGATGCCTACACATCGGTGTCTATTACTGCTCTATTTATAATAACAAGCAAGTGGCACCAGCCCAAGTGTCAATCAGCAGATGACTGGCTAAACAAAATGTGGTAAAGATACACAACAGAATTCTATTCAGCTAGAATGAACATGAAATTGTGAAACTTGTAGGAAAATGGATGGTCTAGGAACCATTATATGAAGTGAGGTGACCCAGACCCAGAAAGATCTGTATTGCATGTTATCTCTCACATGTAAATCCCAGCTTTTAAGGTTCGTATGTATGTACATATGGGTGAGGTTATAGGTCTATATTTTGGGACATAGAAATGGGAACCCAGGGTGCAGGGGAGTGTTGGAGAAGGGCGAGAGCAAGAGAGCACGTGGCAGGAACCTGGAGAGGGGAGTTTCCTGCAGGAGAGGGTGCTAAGCACAGGGTGATGGAGAGAAGCAGTGCAAGGAAAATCAACAAAACAAGTGCTTGCGTATGCCAGAGTAACGCACAAAATTCTGCATCATCATCTGAAATAGGAACCGATAGCTCGAAACTCAGGCAGCACCACAGTTTCCCTGCGGAACCAGTGTCAACACGGAAACCAGACCCCAACAGGAGATGAAATCCCCCACCTGCTGTGTCTCTGTCTGGCTGAAGGGACATCCTTTCCCCCATCTGGGCCACCTGAGCCCTCCCCCCTACCTGGGCACTTCCCCTTAAAGTCTGCTCTGCCAATGTTCTCTTTTCTCTGTCCAGTCGAGATAGCCTGGCAGCTTGTGTTCTTTCTGAATAAAATCTTTCTTCTTTCAGAGTGGCCTCATAGTGGTCTTGGTCATTTTTAAAATCTTGCAGGGACTAAGGGCACAATTTGGAAAAAATAAAGCTTCCTGAGGAAGTCTCTCCAAATAAGATTTCCTTATCTATTTGATCAAAACTGAATCATGGATGTTGTTTGCTGATAAACAGTTACTGAGAGAGAAAAGGTTAAGTATGGGAAGGCCACTGAAGGCCCTTGACAGGAGCGGATGAGGTGAGGAAGGGCAGGGACAGACATTACCTGCAGTGTTCCCATCCTGATGCCTGTGATAAGTCCGGCTGCATTCAAAGGCGGCAATGTGTCCACAGGAATGTGTTCCCATTCAGACTTCGGCAACTGATCCTAGAGAAGAAAGACTTTTTTTGGTTGTTGGAAGGGGTGCTTCTTGCCTTGAGTAATGGAGGGAGGACAAGTGAAAGATGGTATTCTATTTTTAGGACAGTAGGCATCCAGTTCTATTCCCAGTTTACCCGCAGAAGATCTCCTCAGCTCACCTTAGTTACTTGTTTTACACCCCCCCCACCCGCCAAATTCCCCTGGAGCATTTCTTATGGGTAGGTGGCATTCAACCCTGAGTGCACACTGAAATCTTTCTTTTTCTTTTTCTTTTTTTTTAATTGTCCATAATGAGTTACATTATTTAGTGGGCAAACAATGAGTTGTTATCCCCAATTTCCTGATGCTCCCTCTCCCCCATCCTCAACCAGCTGGATATCATCCTCTGTGGGCCGTCTGTATCAGTCCTTGTGGCAGGGGACCATGGATAGCCTAGTACTCAGCCCGGTCCTCCTGGCCCAAGTGTGTTGTTACTGAGGGGTGTCATGCCTCTGGATAGTCTCCCCCACCATGGCTCTCACAATCTTTTCACCCCCTCTTCGGCTCAGTTCCCTGAGTTGTGGAGGGTGAGTATTAAGGATGCTTTAATGTTGTGAGCTTAGGGGTCTTTGTGTCAAAAATCATTGGTTTCTGTCTCACTGTCTTATCCTGTGTTGATTGAATGGCTGTGGCTGTGGGTCCCTTGTTCATCCCATCATTCTCTGTGGGGTTCCATATGGATACTCCACGATATGACTGTGGTGGCTCCTCTCTTGCCAGGATCTCAGCTATCAGCCTATGGTCGGTTGGTAGGGTTAGATGGGCCCCAGCTCTCTTACTGCATCCTGAAAAACACAAACATAATCTCCATCAGAGAGTGAGGTCAGTGTAGGTTAACAAATATACACAATTCTGGATTACCTAGATTCTATTTTCGGTAGCCTCCCCATCAATCGCTTCCATAGTGCATCTTGTCTTGGGAGCCCAAGAGTACGAAATCTTATTAGAAATTCGGAGATTTTATGTCCAGGACAGGACACTCTCCAGAAAAATTAAATCATGCTTAGAGACCGTTGCTATTTTTAAAAGGCAGTCCTTAGAGCCTTGGTCAGAAAACTATGAGGTGTGTGCATTTGTGTGATGTGTGCATGCCTATTTCCGTGTATGAGGGTGTATGTGCACATGTGTGCCTGCATGTGGAGGCCATAGGAGAACCTTGGTTGTCATCCATCTCCTTTGACATAAGGCCTCTCTCTAGCCTGGAGCTCACCAATTAGGTGAGGCTGGCTGGCCAGTGGATTCCAGGAACACGCTGTCTCCATCTCTCCAGAACTGGTATTACAGGTATATGCGGCTGCACCTGACATTCATGTACTTGGGATTGAGCACAGGTCTTCATGCTCGGGAGTAATGAAATCTTGTGCTATCTCCCTTCATCACCCAGAACCTGAGTCTAGTGTGACACAAAGAGTACCATAGGCTTTCATTCACTGTCACCTTGGTGTTCTTACTGACTGTGGTGGTGTTGTGCTGAAGTAACTCTTAGGTTATTTACTGATGATCCTTGTCGCAGTCAGCCACACACCCTGGGATGGATCTCCAAACAAGGCACAGTTTGAGGAGGAGGAGAGTATTTATTGAAGCATACAGATCCACAGAAAGTTCCAGAATAGCGAAAGAGGCTGGCCCCCTTTCACAGGTCCCAGCAGAGAGAGAAACCCATCACCAGCAACTCCAGCAAGCAGGCCCACTCAAACTACAACAGCATGAACTCGAGGCTAGAGCTCAGACTGCTCTTTGCCTATGTAGAGCTGGAATTCCAGACCCACCCCAGAAACACCTTAGGGCTGGACCTAGGATCCAGCCAAGGTGACATACCCTTGAGCCAGGCAGTTGGAGAAAATCTTTAATAAACTCTTGAATCTCTTGGGGGACATCCATTCACACTACCACAGTCCCCATGTGCACAAGTAGTGATTCTGGAACTCATATGCCTCAGAGAAACTGGGAACTGCTTCCTTGGAGCAAGAGTGTCAAAACCATCCACTTAGTAAGGAGAGAAATAAACAGAGGCTGATGTTGTTAACACATTGTTCTTTATTTTCTGTTGTGTGTCTATGTTAAACTTGATCATAGCTGCGCGCGCGCGCGCGCGCGCGCGTGTGTGTGTGTGTGTGTGTGTGTGTGTGTGTGTGTGTGTGTGTGACTGCCCACTGCCAGTGGGAACAATGATAAAACACACACGCATACACAAACACACACACACACACACCGCTTATGGGTGGAAGAACGCGCGTTCTCTCTTTATTGCTCTCCCTTATTGCTCTCTTTCTTTGTTGCTCTCTCTTATTGCTCTCTCAGATCCCTCTTCCATAAATGAAACCAGAATACATAGAGCTCCTTGCCAATCAGGGAGCTATTGGTCAGTCTATGATAAGAACCTGTGCATAATAGCCAATCAGGACTTCCTCCTGAAACCTATTAAACCAAGCCCCTCTTGGCAAGCTGTCAGGTGCCGTCCTAAGATTAAGCCAGGGTGTGCCTCCGTGGGCCCCCAACGGCTTTCGCCTCTGACATGTAGTGTACGAGTTTGGTGTGCATTCGTATGCATGTGCATGTCGAGTGAGTTCGGAGGTTGATGTCTGATGTCTTTCTCCATTGTTTCCATCTTACTGGGAAAGAGTTTCTCACTTGAACCCAGAGCTCATGATTCAACTGGTCAGATAGCTTGTGGTGCCTCCATAGTGTTGGGATTACAGGTGGGCCACGGCTCCTGCCTGGTGTTGATGTGGATGTCAGGTATGTGAACTCAGGACCTCGTGCTTTCATGACAAGAGAGTCACACACCCCAGGCCCAGTTGTGTCTCTACGTGAGAGACATAGTGTTCTGTGGAGCTCACTCTGTGTTTTCAGGTATCCATTGGGGTGCTGGAGCGAATCCCCCATGAAGAAAGGGGCACATCTATATTATCTTCATGCATCAGTAGGGTACGTTGGTCCCAATTAATGAACTTGCATGGGTACACTGTTAATGACTGCAGTTTTTATTGACATCTCCCTGCCTTTGTCCAGTGCTCTCTTTCTCTTCATGGATCATATCCAGCACACCTCGGCATGCTGGGCCGTGGTGTCTCCACGGGCTTTTCTCTGCCAACAATTTCTCAGACTTCCTTTATTTTTAGTAACTTTGGCAGTTTGGAGGATTATTGGTCTCAGGTTTTACAGCGTACAGCGTACAGCGTACAGCGTACAGTTGTATTGGTCTGATATTTCCCTTGTGATTTGTCCATACTTACAGGTTTGAGGGGATAAAATACCATTTCTGTCACACCACGCTAAGGCCAGCACCACCAGCACAACTTGTCCCCTTGATTACTTGGTTGACGGAGTGGTTGCAAGGTTTCCCCACACGAGATGAGGTGTCTTTTTTCTCTTTTCATAGTGCCTTCTCTGGAAGAAAGTCACTGTGCGCAGGCCACACTGAAGGAGTGGGGATTTCTGTGATATCCTGAAAATACTGCTTTTACATAAATTACTCCTTTGACAAAGAGATTTGATTCCTATCCCCCATTTATTTATTCAACCATTTTCTCATATCAGTACAAGTTCATGGATATTTCTATCTTAATAGTCAATCACTCACTTTTATTCAGTGTTCCCCTTTAGGGAGAGATGCCAGCCAGCTGGCCTCAAAGAATTTGGGTTAGTGGGCCCAGCTTCAAATAGCACCCAGTCATGACACTGGGGAGGGCCATACCGTGCATAGGTCTGGTATGTAGATGTCAGTGAAGTCACATGGAGGTTGTTTACCCAGTTTCAAGGTAGGAGAGCTGGACCAGGGGCTGGTGCAGGGAATACTGACAGCCAGAACCCAACTTCTGGCTGGGGAGTTGTCATGTCTTCAGCAAGGCTGTCTTGACGTTCTGACAGGCCCAGGTCTGAAGCCTTCCTTTAAAGCCCAGAGTTGTGTAGGAAGCTTTGATTCTCTGGTAGCAATCTTCTGGACCTTTCTTCCTGCCTCTCTACCTCAAGTGACTTCATTTTGAATGCCAATGTTAGCTTCTTCCTGTGATTTACAGGCTCCTTGCTTTCCTTTGTCTTCCTGGTGGCATACTTGGATATCGACAGTATGTAGGAAGTGGTGGTGCTCTCCGGCTAGCGGTCCTGGGGAGGCTTTCAAATGGATGTGTGCACCTTCACTTAGCTGTGGCTGCCCGTGAAGGCTGGAGAAGGTCTTACAAAGGCTCTTAAAATCAGTGTGGTGAAGTCAGAAGTGCAGCGCTTTGCTGGTCCTTTCTCTCTTGCTAACTCTGCCAATGGGCTGCCACCCATCTTCTCAGGGGTCTGACAGCAGAGTGGAAACCTCTGCTCACAGCATGATGAAATCACAGAAGGTCATGAAGGCAAACATGGAGTCAGGCTGAATGTACAGGGTGCTGCGGGGACAGTTGGACCCAGAAGAAATTGACCTAGCAGTCCCTCCGTGTTGAGTGCAGGGCTGTGTGTCCTACAGAAAACGAGCACAGCTCCAACAACCTCCACCCCTTAAGTGCTCTGCCGTCTGTTGGGACCCTAGGTAATGGCAGAGTCCACTGCTGCCTCCAGGGGGACTTGGGCGAAAGCAAGCGTTGAACTTGAAGAATGGGACAAGGCATACTTACTCAGGTACCCGAGGCAGTGTGACCAGGAAGAAAATGGTGATGGGCTGTATGTTCGAGGTGTCTCCATCAGGACTTCTCAGGTTTCAACCATCCACGCAGGTCTCATACAGCCCTTGGGCACTGACCTCATTGTCTCTCTGGTAAGGGGAACCCACCTCTCACTGCCACTGGGCAGGTGTTAGGCTTTGTTAAAATGGGTTGAACTACTGTTACTAATGAGAAGTTCTGTGTGTTTATTTTATAAGCACTTCTGATACTTGTTTTCCTGTAAGTGAGCAAAGCCATGAAGGATAAAGCAATTTAACTTCCCAGTTGGTTGCTATTAGGCTCTACTTTGCTGCCTCAAAAGGCTTGAGAAAAAGGAGTCTAACAGGCAGTCATAATGCTCTGGCCTGCACAGCCTTCCTCGATGCTCCACGGACCTCCTCTGGCGATGAAGCACAGAGCAGCTGTGTGTCCTGGATCTGGCCTCCGTCAGACTGGGAAGCAGTTGGGGTCAGACTTTCTGTAATAACAAGCTTCTAGGAACTATTATTTCTATCTCAGCCAGATGGGCCACACTTCCCTGACAGGGGACTTTTTTGATGGACTGACGGGTCGAAGCTGATTGGTTGGTCCAGCTGCGATTGGTGCAAACGTCTTCTTGAGCTGTTTAAAGCAGCTGCTCAAGTTCGCTTAGTGGGTGGGCTGGCAGACATGGATGCTGCGACATCAGGCCCAGGAGAGGCTCCTCCCTAGCAGTCAGTCTCTCCTTGAAGACTTTCAGCAGTGCCAGCTGAGCTGGAGGTTTGAAGAGAAAAGATCGGAGATACCTAGAAGCGTCCGTGGAGGTGACAGTTAGTTGTTGCAGTGGTCTTTGCACCTTCCTTTCAGCTGGATCCCATGGGTGCTCTGTGTAGATTTGCTCTTGTCTGACACCCAGCAAGAACCTACAGCACTGGCTTCTGATCCCTGGCAAGTGTGCTGGGATGGGTGCCTGCCCACCGTTAACCTTGCCCTCTCTTGACTACCCGTTGGCTGGAAAGGCCACCTCTAGCTGATGCCCTGCCTGAGTGATCCTGGCTCCACCCAGGATCCTGTCCTGAGCTGCTTGCCAACTGCCCTGGTTCACACCCTGGCTCCCAGATGCAATCCCCACAGAGGCAAGTGCCCTTCAGGGGTCACCGAGTTGTGGTAGGACCCTGCAGCTGCCTGACAAATGAAGAGACAGGAGACAGGGCAGGGAGCCGGGCAGGGAGAGACAGATAGAAGCTGAGAAAAAGAGAGAGGAGCCGGGAAGAAAGGCCCTGATCACTGGAAGAGCCTCAAAGCTGTCACATGTTCAAGGCCAAGGGTTTCTGGCCAAGGCCCTACTGGAATCTTCATGAGGGTTACAATACCAGACAGCGCTCTTTCTAGCTGTTCGACTGGCCTGCTATCCTTGCTCATTGCTGCCAGAGACCAGGCCTGTGTAAGTAGAACAAAGGAGCCCACAGCCTGCTGAGAGGTGACATCACCTTTCTTCTGTTCAACTCCCTCTCACATGGGCATTTCCCAGTGGGGGAAAGAAATCCCCAACCGTGACAAGTCCCATCCTGGAAGCTGTGGTCGCTGAGAAACAATAGGAGTAGCTCTTCACAGTGGGTCAGGCTATTTGATTTTCTGGAAAGAGGTGAACAAATGTGGACTTACCCAGACAGGTCACCAATGACATAAAGAAACAATTTCACCCAAGTCTAGCTTGGTGAGCCAGTGAGTTTAACAGGGATTACTAACAGGACCATGGGGGAAGGAGCACAGCTACAACTTTCGGAGAACTGCACCAACAAAGAAGAATCATCAGTGAACTACTTACATATCTGGGGGGGTGGAAGGAGGAGAGGAGCCTCTGTGTTCCTTATGAGCCATCTCCTCCATCAGCCCCATGAGGAAAAGGCAATGGGCCCAATCTTGTGAAAGCCTCTGGCAGGTAACCTCAGCTGCCCTGAATTTATGATGGCAATTCCATGCCTGCAGGATGGTGTCCATAGCACAGTTTGGGGTCATCATATGTGCTCTTGTCCCCACCTGGATTGCCACAACCAATACACTGTGGGGCTTTGATGGGTCAGGTCTAGAAATGGGTCTTTCCTTAAAGTATGCAGGTAGATTACCTGCACAGGAAACAGGTGAATTGAGATGGGGAAGGGCTATTGCTCCTAAAGGCAGCAGGTTTTGCTAAGGGAAGGAGGGTTGCTCAGGCAGGGATGAGAGTCACGTGTCCTTTACAAGTAGAAGATGAAGTTGGAAGGTAATTTTGGGGTCACCTTGTGACTCAAGATGAAAGCAGAATGAATGCCAGTCCTAGAAGGAAGAAACTGGATGTCCAGGGGCAGAGAAATAGTTTGCTTGGGAATGTTCTGCTCTATTACAAAAATAGACTGAAGCAATTCACTAAGCAATTTCTTCTTTCTGGACTATGGATTGACTTTTTCCCGCCAACAGTGTGTCACACTGAAGCAGGAACATACAGCATATTATTAAGTAGTGTGCTACAGGACAGCAGGGTGTGCAGTATGTCATTAAACAGTGTGCCACACTGTAGCAGGGATTTGGATGTCTTATTAAAATGAGACAGAGAGCTTTGGTTACAGATGAGGGAAAGTTTGAGGGGAGTGAATGGGTGAGGGGACCTGAACATGTAGCTTAAATGGCAAAGAGAGAGAAAGTAAACCCACTTCTTCCATCTGCATTGACCTTGTGGACACACCTGTGTTTGCAATGGTAGTGATGAGATAATCCCCTGGGAGCTGTTCTGATGCAAGATGGAAGGGTCATTCCTTAGATAACTCAATTCTGATCTGGTATTTGGGCCAAACTCCAGGAACTTGTGTGTGTGTGTGTATACGAGGCCAAACTTGTGTGTCATCCTTAGGAACACTGTCCACCTCCTTTGAGACACGATCTTTCATTGGCCTGATTCTCGATAATTCAGCCAGTCTAGCTGGCCAGCAAAGCTCAGGAATCCTGTTTCTGCCTCCACACGGCTGGGAGTTCAAGTGCATATTGTCACACCAGCTTTTGTTTGTGGGTGCTGAAGATCTGAACTCATGTCCTCATGCTTGTGGGCAGGTGCTTTACCCACTGAGCCGACTCCCTAGCTCCTATTATATCTTATAATTAAAGTCTAGAGCAATTCTAGATAGACAGTGCCGCATACGCAGCTGTGCCCATCACTAAGGAACACAGAGATGACAGTCACATCCCTGCGATCACATGCAGTCATGAACAATGCAATTTTTGCAGTGTCTCTTTGGGACCCGTGGAATAATAGGTCCTGTGTGCCAGAGCCCATTACTGCTTTCATGGGGCATATAATGAACATTCCTTTCCTTCAAAATCACTGTGGAGCCTGGAATGTTCTGAAGCATCCCTGAAGTTCGTCCCTAGACTTTCCCTGACAGCCTTCTGCCTTGGTTTCCATCTCCGCCAAGATTTCATTGGCTGCAGATCAGTGGCAGCTGACAGGCCAGCCACGCGTCCATCCGTGAGGCGAGGCAAGTGTGTTGGAAGAGGCAGCATTCTCTGTGGGGAGCATTGTCCAGACACAGCCAGGGCCTTCCTCCTGGGGAGGCAGACCTTGCCGCTGCCATGTCAGTTTCTTCTTGGGAGACATTTTGGTCTACAGCACCGTTCTTTCTGTAGACAGCTGGTGGCCATGCCGACCTTAGAGCTTGCCCCTTCTTTCCCCTGCAGCTCATGACAGCCACGCCCTGACAGTCCACTCAGAGCAGTGACACTTGAGGCCTGTCGAAAAGGCCTGGTCACTGTCACTAGGGTCACTCAGGGCCCTTGTCGGAGCAACCATGGAAGTCTTCTCATCAGATCAGACCTGCCTCTCCCCTTCCTGCTCTAGCAGCTCTGCAGAGTTGACAAGTGTCGTGTCTGTACCACAGGATGCCTGGTGCCTTCAGCAATATGCTGCAGGTGCTCGCATTATCCCACCAAGGAGATCTGCATATGCATGTTTACGTGGAATGAATGCGTACGTGTGTTTATATGCATTTGGCACGTAGTTGTGTACAAGTCTGTCGGGGGCGAAAGCCTAAGGGGCCCACGGAGGCACACCCTGGCTTAATCTCAGGACGGCACCTGACAGCTTGCCAAGAGGGGCTTGGCTTAATAGGTTTCAGGAGGTAGTCCTGACTGGCTGTTATGCACAGGGTCTTATCAATAGCTCCCTGATTGGCAAGGAGCTCTATATATTCTGGTTTCATTTATGGAAGAGGGATCTGGGATCTGAGAGAGCAATAAAGAGAGAACGCGCATTCTTCCACCCATAAGCGGTGTGTGTGTGTGTTTGTGTGTGTGTGTGTGTGTTTTATCATTGCCCCCGCTGGCGGTGGGCAATGACACAAGTCTAAGTGCACAAGCGTACCTCTGCATGTGAAAACCAGAGGCTGACATCTGTGGGGGTCTTCTTCCTCATGCTGCACCGTAGTTTTGAGACAAGGTCTGCCACTGAGCCTGGAGCTCACTGATTAGACCAGACTAGTTAGCAAGTCCCCAGGACCCCATCATGTTTGTCTCAGCTCTGAGCTGCAGGAGCTCTCTGCCACACCCAGCCTTTACATGGGTGTTGGGGATCTGTATAGCAAGCACTTTACCCATCTTCCCAGGACCCAAATAGTCTCCATGTTGATTGACACAGGGAGAGATGGACCTGGAAACAGACAATTAACTCCCACTTAATCAATGCCATTCTCTAGGGGATATTCCATAGATCAATGGCTATTGTATGGACCAGTCCATAATGTTGTTTTCAGGACAGCAGTACATTACTTCTGTTTTCTGAGAAGCACCATGAACCTAAGGATATCCCTCCAGCACAGCTCTACCGGGACATCTGGGAAAGAGGATGGCTTTTACTTCACAAATATTCAGCATCTTACTTTTAAACTCCAGGGCAAGTGTGATAGTCATTTTCCCAGTTTTGCTTAGTCAGGAAAAGCACATGTCAGTAATCTCTCTGTTAAGCTCAGAGTGTTGACTTTTTTTAGTCTTGGGAAAATCTGTCTTTTTTCCTCACTGGAGCCTTAGGAGTAAAAATGATCTTCCCTTCCTATGAGGGGCTGGGCATTTAGACTTTCTGTTAACAGTTATTTCACCCCTTATAGCAAGCCCATGTTACTTCGAAAGTGGTTGCATTGAACTTTGATTGTGGGGGGAGGGAGTGGAAGCTGCATGTCCTTAATTTGGTTGCTTAACAATCAGGGGGCTTCCTGCTTTCAGCCACCAGTGCATTGGTGAGTGTTTCATTTCTATGACTTAGCTGCGAAGGGGGTGTATGCAGCACCCCTTCAGAGAGTTAAAATTCTCAGGGTCATCACACCATGCCCATGTACATACACACACTCACCAGTTGGAAAATTATGAGCATATTTTTAAAAGTTATTTATTTATTTGCAAAGAGGAATAAGGAGGGAAGGAGGTAGGGAGGGAGAGAAAGAGAAAGAGAGAAACATGGGCATGGTAGGGCCTCTTGTTGCTGCAAATGAACTCCAGACACATGTACCATTTTGTGTATCTGGGCAGTGGGAAGTCCAACCCAGGACAGCAGGATTTGGTAGTAAGTGCCTCTAACTGCTGAGCCATCTCCCCAGGCTGATTATCAGCATCTTGATGGAGATTTTTGTGAAGCAGAATTGGAAAGTTATAAAAACTAAAACCAACAGAATTTAGGTTTTGTTTTCTTTAAGGTGTTTTATTCTCTGTAGCACAGCAAAGGCCATGAGAACTGATGTTTGAGAGATGCAGAAATAGAGCAGAAGCTGAGAATGAAGTGATGAGGAAGGAATTGATTGCCCAGAGAGGATGACCAGGAACTGCAGTGAGAGAAGGTAATGGAGGGAGGGCAGATGGGTGTTCCTCCTGATGCTCACAGGATAGATGGCATCCACATTGCTCTCTAGTCAGCAAAGAATAATAGCTGGGATACACAATTTTTCACCCAGAACAATGTCGATTGCAACCTAAAGTCAGAAAAAAATATCTCTGTCTGGGCTGCAGTGATTGTGTGATGGTTTGATCCAGGTGTCCGTCACAAACGTATGTGTCCTGAATGCTTGATCCCCAGCTGATGGCAATTTTAGAATTGGAACCTTGTTGGAGCTGTGTTGTTGGGGGAGGGCTTATGGAGATTATAGCCAGCTTCCCCTTGCCAGTGTTTGGCACTTCTTCCTGCCACAGTGCTGTGGCGGAGGTGATGTCCACCCTCTGCTCATGCCATCATTTTCCCTGCCATCATGGAGCTTCCTCTCGACTCCATAAGCCAAAATAAACCCATTCGTCCACAAGCTGCTTTTGGTTGGGTTCTTTCTGTGAAGCAACGAGAGGGTTAACTATAACAGATGGCTTAATGGTTAAGGCATTTGCCTGCAAAGCCTGATGACTTGAGTTTGATTCCCCAGTACCCACATAAAACCAGATGCACAAAGTGGCGCATGCATCTGGAGTTTGCTTGCAGTGGCTCTCTGTCTCTCTTCTATCTCTGTTTGCTTGCAAATAAACACTTTTTAAAAGATTAAATAAAAGCAAATATTTTTGTTGTAAACACTTGGTGAGCTAAGGTCTATAGCGTGTTGGCGTGAAGGCACTTTGAAGGAAGAGGCTGCTTTTGCTGCACTGACCTGTGCTGACTTCACTGACCTGGTTGCTCGGCGAGCGTGACCCTAGGGCTGCACACAGGAGGGATGGGTGCCCATGTCTCGCCTGGGACATTCCAGGATGCTTCAGAGCAGGTCTACTGGAAACACTCCAGACTGGAACGCGGAACAGCAGAACTATCCTTTATGGACGAGAAGGGTGGCCAACACCGGAGTCCTTCTCTCTGAAGCACTAAGTGAAACCTGCGCCCACACTTTTCCAAGATGAGGAGAGTGACCCTCACAGCTGGAGCAGATGGATGAGATGCCCGTGTTCTTGGTGTTTCGGTAGCATTTCTTGGATCAGTGCAGGTGGAACCTGCAGGCCACCTGCTTTGAGGCACCAGAGCAGAGTCCCAGGGAAGAGATCACAACAGAGTGTCACAGAGGAGAGAGTTGGAAGCCTGGGTATCTGTAGAGGGTCTCCTGTGGAGTGCTCCTCAGAGCATGCTATGGTCAGCTCATGAGGGCAGAGGAAAAGAACTATCCAGAACAATTAGTGAACAATGTCTGCTGATCACATTCATCTGGGAATAGAAACTTCTGAGCTCGTGGAATGAAAAATTTCCATGTATCCCAGTGACGTTCAGGTAGTCATGACTGGCGCTCTTCCAGGAGTGTACAACCTGGATCAAGTAGAGTTGCTTGGAGACACTGGAACGGGATGGATGCCCTGGCTCCCCCACACCAAGGGACAATGAGAGCACTAACTGCCTATGGGACTCTGACGCCCACGCCAAGAAGCCCTTTCTTGGACAGGTGGTGTCAGAACAGGGAAGCACACTAGGTCCCAAAGTTTTCCTTTCTAGTTGTGTGCTCAGAGTCACTGGTATAGGCAAGAGACGGGCCTGAGTTCCCATGTCTGCATGACTCAGTCTTTTCTTTTTAAATAAATACTGTCTGTGTGAGCCCGGGCACAGGTGTGCCACGGGGCACATGCAGAGGTCAGAGGACAACTTTCCGGTTGGTCCTCACATTCCACTTGGCTTGAGGCAGGTTCTCTTGTCATTCACTGCTCCTTTTGCAAACTTCTGTCTCTGTGTCCCTTCTTGCTGAAGGTGCGCTGTGATTAAAGAAGTCCACCACAGCTTGGGGCTTTTACATGGTTCCGGAGATCTGAACTCGCGCACTCAGAGTTGTGCAGCAAGTGTTCTATCCACTGAGTCATCTCCCCAACTCCTGTGCTCATTCTTAGATGAAGATTTGTGGGGAATTTTAACGTGGATGATTCATTTAATCACCACCACAAGCAGGAAACAAAAATATCCCATCCTACCCCACGAAAGCCCTCATTTGACTCCTCTATGGTCATGTCCTATGGGTCAGGGTCTAAACTTTTCACACACGCTTTCCCTACTCAACACAATGCTCCTGTGATACACTCACACTGTTTGTGTCTTGATCATTCATTTCTTTTATGGCTGAATAACTATTCCTTTCTGTGAATTTACCTAAGTTTCTTTACCTTTAATACTTTGAAATATATTTGGGTTATCTTTAGTACTTGGTTAGTATAATGAAAACTTATATGAAGCACAGGAGCATTTGGTGAGTACCTGTTTTCATTTCCCTTGGGTAAATACTTGGGAGTTAGATCATCGGAAGCAGATAAGTAACTGAGAGTTAAGAGTGGGGAAACGCCATGCCCAAGCTCCTGGGTTTGTGAGGAAGATTTACAACCTGGGTATGAAAACTCTGAGTTCAGATCCCAGATCCAGAGCCACCACGTGGTGTTCATCCACAGAATCCATCGTCATAGCAACATTGCTTGACACCTGGTACTGACTGCATACTTATCACACACGAGCCAACAGGAAGCTCTGGGTGTCAAACACCCAGTGTCCCACACTGTTCATCATGTGTGTAGAGTTGGGCAACCCTGTTCCGTGGTGAAATGGGCTGCATCTCGGTCCCCGAAATGGGAACCTGTAACTCGGAGAAGGGTGCATCCCACAGGGAAGCACAGAAGGCCAACTTGCTCCTGAGTGGCATGTGGACATCTAATGGCTTCTGTGCCTGATTGCTTCAGAGGTTTGGGTCAGTTTAACTGCATGCTGATAATTCACTTTCTTGAAATACAATGGGACCTTTGGGCCATGAAGCATCTAATAAGCATCAGGGCTGGGGAAATATGATTTCTTTTGACCAGATGATGGATGTTCCTGCTCACCACATCACGCTTAGGTTCAAGGAACACGACTCATCTGCGGCTCTCTTAAGCAATGAGAGAAGTTATTGGAGAAACATCAGATCTCTTGTTCTAAAAATCTACAGGAAGACTGGAAAATTGGCCTCAGAAAGAGAAGCTGTAAGTACCCCAGTACAATAAAATACTTAATCTTTCCCCACTGAACTGTTGCCAAAGGCATTTTCAAACTTTGCAACCTCTTTCATTGGTCAGCCTGCTGTGAGTGTCTACTGTCTGGTACTTACAAGCACTGCTATCCCCACGTTCTCTACAAGGGACCTATTTACAGCTTCACCCTGCTTTCTATGTTTGGAAACACCCACTGTTCCCATACTGAAGATATTACTTTTTTCCCTTTCAATTGTGAAGAGGTGGATACCGATTTTCTATTCATGGGGACTGCCTTCCTTCCGCATGTATAATCTTCATCCTTCCACCCCCTTCCTAGTACAAGGTGAGGATTGGGAGGGAACGTTGAGGTCCCTGCAGAGGCGATGTACACACATGTTGGGGCCGAAAGCCTTTGGGGGCCTTTAGAGGCACCCCCTGGCTTAGTCTTGGACGGCACCTGACAGCCTGCCAAGAGGGGCTTGGCTTAATGAGTTTCAGGAGGTGATCGCGATTGCTATTATGCACAGGTTCTTATCATAGACTAGCCAATAGCTCCCTGATTGGCCAGGAAGCTCTATATATTCTGCCTCGTTCCCCGCAGTAAAGGACACACGTTCGTTCGTCAACCCACAAGCGGTGTGTGTGTGTATTTGTGGGATCACTGACCTCTGCGGGCGACGGGCAGTGATACACCCAGGCTCTCACTGCCCATGCTAACTTTTGCCAAGGCTCTCCTTGCCATTCATTGCTTTTCACAAGTCCAAGTCCATTCCATCCTCAGTGGAGGCAGCGTGGAGGCAGCCATCATTCATGTAGGGATCAAGGTGAGTACTGAGACCTCAGGTGATTGAGAATGGAGAGATCCTGTCTCTTGCCACACCTAAGGGAAATCCTTGTAATAGAAGCCCCAGCCCATAGTTCCGGGAGGTTTAAACTCAGTTCCCACCCCCGTTTCTAAGTAACAAAGGCCCAATGCTGCCTCTGAAGCCTCTGTGTGAACAGCTACCCTGACAACACTACCCACTACCTCTGAGTTCCAGTAAAGGTCTTCCCTCCTTCCCTCCTTCCTTCTCTTCCTTCCACCCTGAGATAGAATCTCATGTAGTTCAGGCTGACCTCAAACTTGCAAAGTAGCTAAGGATGACCTTTAGCTCCTGATCCTCCTGTTCCCTGTCTCCTCTCGTGCTAAGCTTATAACATGTGCCACCCTGCCTGGTTTATGTGGTGCTGGGGCTTAAACCTTAGGCATCATGCACACTAGGTGAGCACTCTACCAACTGAACCACATCCCCAGTCCCTCAAGTCACGGATCTTGATCTTTGAATCAAGAAGAAGGGAAGACTTGCATTTTTGCCTGTCATTCAGCTGTGGGCAATGCTCTTTGCCAAGTGACAGTACGGCCACCTGAGTGAGGTCCTGGGAGGTGTTGTTTCTCTCCCGGCAGGAATCCCCATGCTTGGGCA
>PVHP010010076.1:26652-49270 GCA_004024765.1 Zapus hudsonius | reverse complement strand
AGACAATGGCTGGGTCTCACTGGTAATCCAGTGTGACTGGAGAAAGAAAGAAAGAAAGAAAGAAAGAAAGAAAGAAAGAAAGAAAGAAAGAAAGAAAGAAAGAAAGAAAGAAAGAAAGAAAGAAAGAAAGAAAGAAAGGAAGGAAGGAAGGAAGGAAGGAAGGAAGGAAGGAAGGAAGGAAGGAAGGAAGGAAGGAAGGGAAAAAGAGAAAGAAAGAAGGAAAGAAAGAAAAAAGAAAGAAAGGAGTAAGGAAAGAAAAGAAAGAGAAAGAGAAAGAAAGAAGGAAAGAAAGAAAAAAGAAAAAGGGAGTAAGGAAAGAAAAGAAGGAAAGAAAGAAAGAAAAAGGAAGGAAAAACAAAGGCAACCTGGGTTTAGTGAGAGTCTGTCTCAAGGAAACACTCAGCTAACAGGGGAGACACCCATTGTGTTTCTCTGGCCTCTGCACATTGGGCACCACACCATACCCACCATAAGAAATCCCTACCATACATACTACAGAGAGAAAGAGAGAGACAGAGAGACAGAGACAGAGAGTTGGAAAAATCAGTTTTAAATGCTGAAAGTGTATGAGGAACATCCCACTGAGGTATTTTTCCAGTATCAGGATCAAAGCATCTTTTTCTCCTCTTCCTTTTGTGACTCAGACTGAGCCTCCAGAGGACCTAGCGTGTACCTGACAGAGTTGATTTTCAAGGACTCGGTTGTTTTAACAACCTGTGGGTGTGAAATCGCCCTTGATGACTACTTGAGACCATTTCTGGAGCACAGCGATGATGGAACATGGCAGAGGCTCTTGTGGAGAAACAGTAGCTACGTTTATTGCAAACTGTCCCGGTGCTGTGTGCAGACCTGCTTGTAGATGTTCCAGTGGGACATATGACATCTGTCTCTTACAACGGCTCATGTCACTGAAGAACATGTTATTACAGACCGAGATGAGCCACACAGATGCGATTAGTTACACCTCATCACAACCAGCCAGCCAGCTGCAGAGGGACATTCTACCCTGATTAGCTTCCTCCAGGGATGAAGGGAGACACTTCACCTCCTCTTTCAGACATTTCTCAACCCAATCAATCCCTGGATCCCTTGCAGTGAAATTCAGGATTCTGACATGATTGTGTGGAGCTAAGGTAAATAAACCACGCAAGGAAGAGGCTTTAGAGGAACCCTTGTTACACTGGTAGTGAGTGTTTCACTGTGTTTATTTTATATTGATTTAGTACATTTTTTCTTTTATGTCCATAATGAGTTACATTGCTTAGTGGGCCAACCATGAGTTGTTATCCCCAATTCCCCGTTGCCCCCCTTCCCCATCTCCAGTCAGCTGGATATCCTCCTCCATGGGCCATCTGTATCAGTCTTTGTGGTAGGGAACCATGGATATGGGGGAGGATCCATATGGAACCCCACAGAGAATGATTGGATGAACAAGGGACCCACAGCCATAGCCATTCAATCAACAAAGGATAAGCCAGTGTGACAGAAACCAACGAATCTCGACACAAAAACCCCTAAGATCACAACACCAAAGCAGCCTCAATATTTATTTAATATTTGAGTCTGTGATTAAGAGACTAGAATTGAAAGAACCAAGATGAAACACAGAGGACTGAATGTGGCAAAAGCTTACTTCATATCCAAACTAAATAAGATTTGGTATTATTTTGAGAAAAAACAGAGAGGCTTAAATTCCTTTTTTTAAAAAAATTGGGAATGAGTTCAGCCTAGGGTTATTCACACACTATCACCAACATCCTCCAATCTAAAGGGGAAGAAGCATTCATTTAATATTTGAGTGCTTTAATACAAAAGCCCTGGGTCCTGTTTTCTCTAAGTGCAAGTTCATAAGCATATGAACTCAGCCAAAGGTTAACAGTTTCTTCGTGGCCTTGTTTTTCTACGGCTCTGTTCCAGGTCATGGAAGAGGCAGGTGCATCAGGGAATGCTATGGAGTGTGTCTTGCAATGAAGCCCGTGGTGGTCTATTAGCTTTGGTACAACTAGACTCTTTGACAAGCCTGAACTTGAATTTCAGCACTATATAATAGGGATGGTAGTATCTTAGAGATTGTTACAAGGATCAAATGAATTCTAAATGAAAATGTTTTATAACTTACAAGGTTATATTGCAATATATTATAATACAATATTATACCATACCACAATACAATGCAATGCAATGCAATGCAATACAATGCAATACAATGCAATACAATACAGTGCAATACAATGCAATGCAATGCAATGCAATGCAATACAATACAATACAATACAATACAATACAATACAATACAATACAATACAATACAATACAATACAATACAATGCAATGCAATACAATACAATAGCTCACAGGTAGAGGAAATACCAGAAAGGCTTCCCTCCATGAGACCTCTATGGGTGTTTATTGCAGTTCCAAGCTTCACAACTTTCCTAGAAACATTCCAAGGTCTCTGTCTTGCAGTCCTGTCTCGCGGTGGATTCCATTCTGACACAAACCATTTCAGAATTAAAGAAGTAAAAAATTTCTCTGTCCACGATTGCTGAGGAAGTTGGTTTAACCTTTTCTCTTGGAAGGCTTCCAAAGCAACCTGTCCAATTTGTGAATAATTGTTAGTCATCCCATAATTTTTGCAATGACACTTTCTTTTTTTAATATTTTATTTATTCATTTTCAAGCAGAGAGGTAGAGAGAGAGAGAGAGAGAGAGAGAGAGAGAGAGAGAGAGAGAGAGAGAGAGAGAGAGAGAACCAGGGCCACCACCTTGTGGGTCTGGCTTATGTGGGTACTGGGGAATTGAACCAGAGCCCTTAGGCACTGGAGGCAAGTGCCTTAACCACTGAGCAATCTCTCCAGCCCTGATACCTTCTTTGTAGGTTAGTTAATATGGTTATCATACCTCATTTTGACCAGTATGTTAAGTACTTTACCTTAGATAAAATATAAACTGTATCAGAATCTAACAGATCTTACTGCTGCCCAAAATATAGTCACCCTATAGGTCAACAAAAGTCCACACCAACAAGAATTTCTGTCCGGTTTGCATAAAAAGTAGGGAATCATCAAGGAGTAATGTCGGATCTTAGCAATATTCTAGTATTTTTAAGAACTCTCTTATTTTTGGTTGGATATGAATATGTTGTATATTGTTAGTTTCTTTGTGATTATAATTGCCTTCCAAGTTCAATCCTACTAAATATAGTTGGATTATACTTAAGAGAGGAAATCATTGATTTTAATGTATTTTCAGGGCTATTATATAAAAGGAAGGTTATGTCATTGATTTAGAAATGGAATGGTGGGTGTTAAAGATTATGCAATATGGCTGGTCATAACATATCTATGTGTGAATTTTTTGCATACTATATTGTGGTTGAGGAAAAGGGAAGAAAAAACTAAAACTGTTTTGTAGATGTATATTAAGCCAGGCATGGTGGTGCACGTCTTTAGCCCCAGCACTTGGGAGGCAGAGGTAAGAGGATCTCCGTGAGTTCCAGGCCAGCCTGAGACTACTTAGTGAATTCCAGGACAGCCTGGGCTAGAGGGAGACCCTACCTTGAAAATTCAAAACATAAAATAAAATGCATATTAAAAAATTAAAGATTCCACCATGGAAGAACTAACTTGAGATATTCTCACAGAAATCTAACGTGCAATTCTGTCCTCTCTCCTCCTTTAAGACTAAAGACAAGAGGATATGAAAGAAGAAAAAAAAGGGACTTTGGAGGGCTGGAGAGATTGCTAAGTGGTTAGGGTGCTTGCCTGCAAAACCTAACGACCTGAGTTTGATTCCCCAGTGCCCACGTTGAGCCAGATGTACAAAGGGGCACATGCATCTGGAGTTCATTTGCAATGACTACAGGCCCTGGCATGCCCATATTCCTCCTACGCCCCCCCCCCATATCTTTCTGTCTCTGCTTGAAAATAAATAAAAGTGTTTTTTTTAAAAAAGGGAATTTGGAGAGTCTTCTAAAGAATTTTAAGTAGGCAATAAGACTGTATTATCTGAGGTAACTTGAGCTTAGAATAGAAGAAATATTTAAAAACGTGACTTATGAGCAAAATTAAAGAAGGTATAAATGAAATAATGTAATGAAATCTGGATTACTATGTAGGCAAAAAATCTCATTGTCATCAAATGAAAAGCATTCAATATCTTTGAAAAATTAAAAATCATTTGCTCTTCTAATTTTTAAACAAAAATTTCAAGGAGAGGCTTTATAAGACTGTTCTTCTGACTTTAATAATGTTAAAATGTATTTTGAAAAATTCAACCTGAAAATTAATTAACAACACTCCTGGAAAATTAATTCCAAAGTAATGAAAACTCTCTGACATAGAGCCAGAAAGTTTAAATAATATCACAGTAAAACCTATAGAAAAACAAAAGTTATATTCACATAAAAATTTGTAACTGTAAATGTATGTTATTAATATAATAAAGATATATAAGAAAAGTAAAAAATATGAAAACCATGGAAGGGATTTCGTTAAGTGGTTAAAGGCTTTTGTTTCTTTGTATTTTTCCGAAGGCAATGAGAGAGCCGAGGTCATTCCAAATCCACCAACGAGCTACAGGCAGAGGGCTGGCATCCGGGCACAAGAGGAAACACTCGAGGCTTAATGTGTAGACCCCAAATGAAACCCTTGAGAGAGTGACAGGATAGCAAGAGATCTATCAGCACAGCTATTGAGTCAACCCAGGTTAAGTCAGCGTGACAGGCACCGATTTCCAACATGACCTAAAGCAGAAGTACAAAGGCCATAAAGATCTCAACAATAAAGCAGTCTTAAAACTCACCCACCATGACTCAGGGAACTAAGTGGAAGAGGGGGCGGAAAGATTGTAAGAGCCATGGTGGGGGAGAATATCCAGAGACATTGCCCCCCTCAGTAACAACACACAATTGGGGGGGGGAACCTGGCTGCCTCCTGTGCTATCCATAAACCCCTACCCCATGGAACCATCCAGTATTCCCACCGAGGAGGATACCCAGTGGATAGGGGACAGGGAGGAGGGAATCAGGGATACCAACATAATATTTACTAATGCAATATATCTAATTTTGGACAATAAAAATATCGATTTAAGAATTTAAAAAAGCCTACTAAGCCATTTGACCCCAGCATCCATGTAAAGTCACACACAATGTGAGGCACACATCTTTAATCCCAGTGTGTTCATGGCCATGGGAGGTAGTCAGGAGACTCTCAAAGCTTTTGGTGCAGCTATTCTGGACATCCCAAGAAGCACAATAACCAGAGAGATCCTGTCTTGTGCTACATGGAAGGAGAGGGTGAATACCCTGAGCTGGTCACCACACACTTGTCCGTTTATACCCACACTCACGCATAATACATGCACATATATACACACAAATAATCAAAATATTAAAGCTAAAACTAATCAATTAAAGAGAGAAAAGTAGACAAATATTTTCATAAGTACTTTGAAAATAATGATGAAATAGAAAAGTTTCTTAAAAAGCTTATTAAAGGAGAGAGCAAAGTGAGTAATAAAGGGAGACGTAACCATAGATGGGAAAGATTAGAAAAAAGTCATATTACTGATATTCATAACACTATTACAACAGTCTCCTAATCTCGTGGAAATTATGTTCTAGCGAAATAAACATTGGCAGAATTTATGGATAAAGAAGCAATCCTGAAAGAATCATGAAAGGGTAATTCACCACAGAGAGGAGAAACGTTACGTTCAAGCCCATCAGCCCCTAAATGGATAAAGAGATGATGACTTCATAACTGAGAGATTTCTTACTTTTCAAGAAACCCAAATCCAATTTTGTTTATGTTTCTTTAACAGAGAAACTTACATCCCCTTAATTTACACTGCATAAATGAAACTTCAGACTTTTAAAGATAATATCCACAAAGACAAGAAGAGGAAAAAAAATGTTTTCTTGTCTCAATTGTAACTATAGATACAAAAACGTTTTACAAATATTAACATCTATCTAATTAATATCATGCATTTTTGATATGTCAATAGTAGGTCATCAAAATTCGCACAGAATAGAATCAATAGAGTGTATTCCAAGTCTGATCTTATCTGGGAATCTATCCACACAAGTAGTTAGATTAACACACTGGAAGAAATAGTAATTACAGTAATATAATTAAATGTTGAAAAGCTCTTTGACAAGCTCTGTCCTCTTCTAATGTAAATTCCAAGTACCACATAGGCACAGAAGAAAACTTAAAGTAGTGAAGATAATCTTGTAAAATCCAAGGCCAAATATTATTCTAGGTGGTAAAATACTGGGTCTTTGTTAAAGTAGCTCTGCCAGGCATGTTGTTCTTGCAATTATAATTCAGTTTGTCTAACAAATAACAATATGAAAATGGAATAAATTTGGTAAGGTAAACACTGAAAAAGAAGCAAAAACAAAATCAATTTCTTTTTGTTGATGACATGACATAGAAACTCTAGCCAAAAGAAGATACTACAATGAATATGAAATCACAGTTTGGGGGGTTAAATGCCTGATACAGTATCATGACAAAGTCAGCTAAATTTTCTAAAATTGCCCCCTCAAATCCTTTGTATTCATAGAACAGCAACTGGACACACCTTCTCAGGGGTGTTGGGTATTCCAGGCTTTCTTCTGTCACCCTTTGCCTTGGAACAAATCCCCTCAAGTGAGATGTAAACACAGTTAATAACTGTCTGTGTCCATCTTGTCACATTAATGTCTGTCACGCTTTCTTGCAGGTGCTCTTGTTCTGTCCTAGGAGGGCTGTGATTACAGTCGCCCAAGAAAGCCAGGGAGTGGCAATGAATTCCCTTGGGTGCCTGTCTGGTCAGGAGGGGAGTGTTCCCTTGCCAATTTGGACTATATACCCCATCCCATCATCAGAGAGAAATAAACCTGCATTTCTCTGGAGTTTACTTACTATCATCATGGAAATACTATAAAATCAATAGCTTTCCCTTAACACTATATATCTGAAATGCAGTATTAATCAGGCAACACTTTAATAAAGAAAGTACAAAAGCTTGTTGAAAGATATAAACCATAAAATTTTACGGAGGCGCATAAATCAAGATATGATCAGGGCTGGAGAGATGGCTCAACAGTTAAGGCACTTGCCTCCAGTGCCTAAGGCCATGGGTTCAATTCCCCAGGACCCACATAAGCCAGACCCACAAGGTGGTGGCCCTGGTGCATTCTCTCTCTCTCTCTCTCTCTCTCTCTCTCTCTCTCTCTCTCTCTTTCTCTCTCTCTAGCTCTCTGCTTGAAAATGAATAAATAAAATATTTAAAAAAAGATATGATCAAATCCATTTTTCAAAGGATATGCTTTCATAAAATATCTATCCTATGAATTTGACATGTAAATAGAATGTATTCCCATTAGGTTGTCAATGGAATTTCTTTCTTTGTTTTCCTGGAGAAGAACGGGTTTGGATATAATAACACTAAAGATCAGTGCCTGACAGGTAGAAATAGAGCCCAAAAAGGAGTGAAAAGAGAGGAAGGGGGGCATCTAATGGTGGCACTGTGTGTTCTACATCACTGTAATATAGTCAGCAATCCACGGGCCTAGGATGAAATCCTTTCCATCCAAGTTAGGGAATCCAGAATTTTACACATTAAAAAAAGTTGTTATTTCCCATCCATTTTGAAAGGATTTGTGGTTGATACAATAAGCTGTGCTGGGAAAAAGAAATGTGACTGGAACATTTCACTATCCATTTGGAGAAAAAAAAATAACTCTGGCTGTTAGCACAGGGCATGTGTAATTGGGACCCCCGATGGAATAAAAACTGGAGTTACAGATAAGGGCTTTGGAAATGCATCTAAGTTCTAAGAACACTCTTGACGTGGGAGAAATCTATGGAAGTAAGACAGTAAGCAGAGAGCTTTTGTAAGCTCTAATTAGATTCTCTCTGAAAAAAAAATACCTGAAATATCAATGTGAATAAACAGTTCGGGTGGAAAACAATGTAAGACACAGACGGATAAAATTGAATTTTTCTAGTCACAAAAAAGGCAAGGGAAATAAATGCATTAGGAAACCAATCAAACGTAGGATCAAAAATTCACAAAAATAAGGAAAACAGGTTGTCAATACACATATGACCAGATGGTTAAGGTCACAAGCAGGCAAGAAAATGTAATTTAATGTAACAAGACGTTGCTTTGTCTTTATGCTGGAAAAAAAATGAAAGTAATCATCTCCTACTGGTGGACGAGAAGAAGGAATATTCTCAAACATCCCCCAAAATCGTGGGGGCTTGGAGGTCATATTAATTTGGAAAAGAAACCTATCAATTTTTAAGTTTCAAAATTATCACTTCATGAAGCATTCTCACTAGAGAGTCTATGCTGGAGAAATAAAAGCACTATTATATAACAAGTGAACAAGAACACTTAATACAACTTTCTTCTGAATGGTTGGAAGCAATCCTGGCAATAAACGTGTGTCTGCTGGGTCAGCAAACCATCCTGTTCTGCCATGTGGCGTCTTACCAAGATATGCCAACAAGGGGCACTACAGGGCAGCTGGACACTGAAAGAAAATCCTCCTGGGCATTTCTCTTCTTGCTGGCTTCCTACCTGCTTCTTATACTTGGGAGACAGATGCTTTATTTTTTAATGACTGTGGTTTTCCTTTGCACACCAAGACTTAGAGAAGAGGGTTGCTTTCTGAAATTTTTACTTCGGGATATCCTCGGGTTTTTGCTTGTATTTCCTTTTCTTTTACCTAGTTCATGCTCAGACAGGCAAATCTTTATATTGGCTTTTATTTTTTTCATTAAAATGTGTTTCTCGGGCCGGAACGATGGCTCAGCAGATAAGGTGCATGTCTGCAAAGCCTAAGGATCCAGATTTGATTCCCCAGTATTCACTTAAATCTATCTGTCCCCTGTGAATCGCTCATGGATAAAGCCCACAAATCTGCAGGATTTTTGATACATTTTCATTATTATTACTCATTATTGTTAATGTCTGTTATTTTCACCAAGCTGATGTTGGAGGAAGTAACTGAAGATATGGTTTATTTTCTCAGTCATCATCTGAAAACTGATCAATAGTCAACCAAGTAGCAATCAAACCACTCAGTGGAGAGTTACATTGTTTCTTCTACAAATCAGTCGGGGAAGTATTTGTAAAACAGTCTCCATGTTAGACACCAACGATCTCAATTCTGCAGCATGGGGGATATTCTCACTAGCATTTTTTCCCATCTTCCATGATATTAAGGACTGAGCACGTATTGTTTCATATTGTCAGGAAAAGAAAATTGGGTTAGGATGTTTACTTTTATCCTGGAAAAGGTTAAGAGAATCTAAAATGCTAACGGTATGTGCATGACACGCAAAATAGAAATAGGTATGTGGGGTGTGTGTGTGTGTGTGTGTGTGTGTGTGTGTGTGTGTGTGTGTGTGAATTGGACCATGTACACCTTGGCTAGGTAAGAGGAAACAGAAAGCTTATACTGGTCAATTACATTATAGATTATTTACCTGGCAGCACAAAATTTTAAATATTGAACATTTTGTGATTGAAAGAAAAATTTTTAAAAATTTCTTTCAAACAACATTTGAGTGTATGTATGCAAATTTTTGATCCATACAAATTTATATTAATTTCGTCTTCTGTACTTATGGGAGGGCCCCATTTACATGAGCAGGGGAAGCCTTTTCAAGATTCTTTGTTCCATTCCTGTGCCTAACTTCTATTGTAGGTTCTCACTCCTTCTTATTCCTTTCTTCTGATGCTGATAAAGAAATAGACGAGATTTTTATCCATGAATGCATTCCACTTCTATAGGGAGCTAAGGTTAATTATGAGATTTTTATGATTGGACAAGTATATGTCATGTGTGATGGTTTGGATTAAATGTCGCCCATTGACACACACATTAACATATATATAATATGAGAGAGAGAGAGAATGAATATATGGGCATGATGCCAGGGTCTCCTGTTTTTACAAACAACCTCCGGTCACATGCTCCACAGAAACATCTGGCTTTCCCTGGGTATTGGGGAATTAAACCCGTGCTCTCAGGCTTTATAAGCAAGCACCTTTCACCACTTGAGCCATCCTGTGCTTTGAATACTTGGTCCCTTGGCTGGTGATAATTTGGAGCTTTGGGGAGGTGGAGCCTTGCCACTGGAGGGGATCTTTGGGGTAAAATAGCCTGGCTCTAAGCCCAGCTCTTAAACTACCTCCTTCTTGTTGATGGTAGAGATGTGACTGACCCAAGCTTCCTGCTGGAACCTGTCATGCTTTTCCTACCGTGATGAAACTTCCCCTGAAAAAGAATAAATTCTTTCCTCCTCTGAGTTGCTTCTGGTTGGGTGTTTTTGTCCAGGTAACTGAGTGACTTAGCTGTGGACCAGAGTTTAGTTGATATTGCCCACCTCTCAGATTGCCCACCTCTCAGGCCCTGTCTTCACGGTCATTCACAAATCATCATGCTTTTCACAGCTTTGTTTATATATGAAGGCATTGACTCATAGTGACTCATGGAATGACTTCTTAAAAATTTTTTTTTTAGTTCCTGAGAATTGAACCAAAAACTTGTGTGCATGCTAGGTAAGTACTCTATACGGAATCAAGCCTGTTGAAGTAGGAAACCCTATGATAATATTTCATGGAGCCTTGCAGAAAGTCTGCAAGTCAGTCTTAGCTTCCATGAATACAAGTCTTAAACATGCATCCGACACCTGGGTTATTTCTAGGTATTGATCCTATTGATTCTCCAGCGGCTTTGACATGTCCTCTATCCTCTCACCTTTTGTTTTCTGTTTCTTGCTATATAGTAGTCCTTCCTTAACCTTCTTTATAAAGCAAAAAAAAAATTTAACACATACTTAAGACAGTGTGTTAGAACTCTCCATAATTACTAGACTCATTACTGGGCAATTGAGAGAGGGCAGGGAAACCAGTGTCCAAACAATAAAAAGATCAGATTTAATTTTTCACTTCCCACTCTCTTGATCCAGGAGAAGAAACAGAAATAACTCTAGAAAGAATACTAGCAGCAGAATGAATGCCTGGGGTGATTTGAATCAGTACCACGGCACTCATGTGTGGTCCGCTCTTGGATGGAGTGTTTGTATATCCACAGAATTCTGATAATATGTTCATCTCAACTTTGATGTGAGAACGCGTTCAGTGTGGAACATAATGGGCCAATCACGTGGCTGTATAATTAACCTTACATTTTACATGAGCTTTAAATCTTAGCTGTATACAATCTGCGTGTCATTATATTAGAACCATAACCTGGTTAGAAACAAAAGGAGTGGAATTTTTAAAAAGTTTGAATAGAAACAGTTTAAGAACTATATTCTGAAGCAGTTTATTTTGTTTTTTCTCAGACTGACCTGGACTTCACTCTGTAGTCTCAGGGTGGCCTTGAACTCACGGTGATCCTCCTACCTCTGCCTCCCAGTGCTGGGATTAAAGGCGTGCGCCATCACGCCTGGTTTTTCTGAAGCAGTTTTTTAACATTAACATTCCCTCTTTGGATTTCACTCATCGGCACTGGAAGAGTTGTAAAACTGATTCGAACATGAAAAGTTCTGTGTAAGACAGGATGTCTGCCTCATCGTACCTGGCAGGAGATGATACTTGCTATGGTTTGGATGAGAAATGTCCCCCAGGATCATGTGAACATTTGGTGACCAGCTACTGTGCTGTTTTGGGAGATGGTGCGAATTTTAGTTGGTGGGGGTCTGGCTGGAGGACAAAAGTCACTAGGGGTGTGATTCTGAAGGTTGTGCCTGGTTCCTGGTTCTATCCTCTCTCTCTGCTTTCTGTTCACCATAAAGTGAACAAACAGCTCCCTCCCCTGCATGCTCCTGCCCCCGTGATGTTATTCCTCATCTTGGGCTCAGATTCACAAGAAAAAGGTAACATAGGTTGAAATCTCTGAAACTCGGAGATAAATTACATATTTTCTTCCTAGAGCTGCTAATGTCAGATGTTGTAGTCACAGCTAATATATTACCCAATACCAAGAGCCTCGTTAAGATGTTGGTCACTTCTAAGAAGCCTTCACAAGTTGGTAGTAGGTACTAGATAACTTTCAGGAAATATGTGCGTACCATAAAGAAATGGGGATAAATGGCTTTATGAGGTACCCAATGAGATCTCCATTAGTAAATATATAATCATATAATGGGCATCGTACTCCTTATAAATAAGTAGAAGAATGAATTTACACTCAAGTTAATACCTAGTTCAGGGCTGAAAAGATTGCACAGCGGTTAAAGGTACTTGCTTGCAAAGCCTGATGGCCCAAGTTCAATTCTCCAATACCCATGTAAAGTCAGATGCACAAAGTGGCACATGTGTCTGGAGTTCATTTGCAGTGGCTAGAGGCCCGGACAGCATATCCATACTTATTCTCTCTCTCTCTCTCTCTCTCTCTCTCTCTCTCTCTCTCTCTCTCTCTCTCTCTCTCTCTCTGCCTGCCTCTTATTCTCTCTCTCAAAACTATTTTTAAAAATACCTGATTCAAATTTTCATCATTCCATGACACACGTTATGAGAGCTTTGACCAGTGTCTTCACTTTTCAATGTCTCATTATATTCCTTCAAAGGAGCTTTTACTAGTTAGAAAGGTGATAGGTACAGAATTCAGAAGGGACTCTGGCACATTTCTCAATAAAGAAAGTTAAAGAAAGAACGTTAAAGTTAAAGAAAGTGGATTGAAAAATGAAAATTAAGTTCTTCCGATTGAGTGAGCCCTCAGTTCTCCATGGCACATAGAGACACCATCACACAAGAATAATCCTCTAAGTAAAATCACTCCAGATAATAACTATGAAGAATTACTGATAATTAAATTGGTTTAGGGTTAAGATTACAAACAGTATTCTATCTCATGAGTTGAGAAGATGTTTCTCAAGGAAAGGAACTGTATTTAACTTACAGACTTATTCTTTTTAAATCCAATACAATATCTGACTAGAATATCTTAGATTCTCAATAAGGTTAGTGTCACAAGAGGGTAGATTCTATTTATTTCACATGTTAGCTTCATCACTCTTGAAAATCATAGATGACAACCTGTGATGATAACTTATATTATTTAACTCATAGTATTTGTGATAAGAATAAAAAGCCACACCTGATGGTAAAATGTATTTGAAATATAAAAGCCCAAAAGACAAAGAAATATTGGACTGAATTTGATCGTAAACTGTACTTATATGTTAGTTGATGTTCTGACCAAAAAGTGTATTATCTTTTCTACACCTGGGCTTCTTTCAATATGAAAAACACTTCCATGTTTACTATCACCCACATGAATAAATCCAAAGAAAATATACTTTAAATTAGTGGAAATCACTGAGATTCAAGATATACACATGTATGAACAAAATTACAAGAATTAGTAATGATTTCTTAAGTAATTTAAATTTTTTATAATGGAAATAATCTCTATAGATGAAATAAAATGAGGGCTGTTATTATTTTTCTGAAAATGCTATACTGTACTATCAGAGGTTCAAGTTATTCAGACATTTGATCCCCCCAACATATTTTTAAAAATTGGGCTGGAGAGATGGCTCAGTGGTTAAGGCACTTGCCTCCAGTGCCTAAGGCCCCGGGTCCAATTCCCCAGGACCCACATAAGCCAGAACCACAAGGTGGTGGCCCTGGTGCATTCTCTCTCTCTCTCTTCTCTCTCTCCTTGAAAATGAATAAATAAAATATAAAAAATTAATAAATTTCCCACCAATACTATGGCATGTGTAATAATCACAGTTACTACATATCAAGTTATAATGAGTCATGCCAGGGAAGGATGTAGTTACAAAGATGTTGACAAAATGAAAAATGTCAAGTACAATATTCACATCACAGCCTAGAAGATGGATATGTGCTGTCATCAAGATATCACTGGTTCAAAATAAACCAGTGTTAATAAATTACGATTTATCACCAGGAAGAGTCATGTTCTCATCTAACTAGTTTTCTGAAAGTTGATGCTAAAGAACAGAACACAACTTTTATGATGACTCTACCTGCAACCAGGGTCTAGGAGTCCTAGATAAACCTGACTTGATTCAAATAAAACTGAGAACCTGGGAATCCTATACATACAATTACTTGTCTTTGTTTTTTCACTATTGACTTGTTTCACAGTAAAGGATGTACAATGATTATTTATAGAGAATAACTCATGACTTGCCTTCTGTTGTAATTTAGACAGGATTTTCCTGTGTACTCTAATTTAGCCGAGACTGGCCTTAAACTCACAATAATCCTCCTGCCTCAGGATTTAGATTGTCAGGCTTACACACATGCACCCCCACACCTGAACAGATAGTATTTTATAGTTATGTATTAGTAATTTTGTGGCCCTTGTAGATCATAATATTGATAATAGTAATAATAGTAGTGGCTGAGACAGGATCAAAATATAGTCAAATTAGAATTAGGAAACCCATGAACTTTACAAAGCCACCATTTCTACATACGCATATCCCTCGCTAGATAATAGAGTCTTCAGACATATACATGACATTAACAAGTTCAAGGATTATGGATGTGCTCCCTTTGCATTAAAGCTGAAAGAACAGGCTCACTCACTTCTGTTACAGGGGCGCCACTCATGGTGGGTGCTGTGAGGAGTGGTGGGAAGACCACATAGGGCAGCTGAAAGGGTCTGGGGTAGCTGTGTGCAAAAGCTCCTCAAATAAGTAACCAAAATGTGCACACAAGTGTGTAAGCTCAAGCTGATGGTTAACAGCAACCTGGGTTCCACTAATTATTACAGATATAGAAAGAGTTTATCTGTAGCCATTCCGAATGGGCACATGAGCTCATCTGTTCATAGAGGCAAATGGGCAGATAAAAATAAACCCTGCAATTCAATCATATATGTTCATTTATAATGTCCTTAAAAAACTTAAATATTCTAAAATGATACAATATTTATTTTTTTGAGAATTCTACATTGCAAGTACTTAAATAAAGGAATGATACGAATATTTTCATTAAAGAAGAAAATACTTCTAAGAACAAGTCTAGCAAGAGAAAGTAAATAATAACATATTTAAAAATCACAGAAGAGAAAATATGTAGGATACAGGATTGTTAACAGACAATACATTTTCAGTTTAATAAATGTTTAGCTTAAAATTAATCTGAAACCAAATGCTCTGATTTGTCCAGTTTATGACTGTGAGGTCAGGCAGAAGAGCATGAAGAAGTCGAGACTCTCAGGTCAGAAAGCCCCAAACATGCGTTGTTTTGAGCTCCTGTGGATTAGCCTTGCCATCTTTCATTTCAAATACTCTATCTCTACAGCACTTTTAGGCGCCGAGGGTTTCCAACATTTGTGCTATAGGGCACTGAGGCTTGTATCAGAGCTAAATTCCAGAAGGTGGCACTTGAAGCATCTTGCTGGTACTTGTTTTTGCAGCTCATTGCTGCTGAAAGCCAAGGATTACAATATTGCCAAGTGCAATTGGTGGTTAGAGGCCAGAGGCCAGAGCAGCAAGACTCCATTCCAAAGAGCCTGCAGCTCTAAATCCCTGGTTTATATCAGCTGGAACAATGGAGCATAGCTTTCAAGGTTTAGATGAAGGAGCCTCTGTCTTTTCCTGTAGCTTCTCAAGAATTACCATCACCAAAAGAACTTCTCCCTTATCCATATTTCCATCTGGACAGAGCAAAAGGATATTGATCAGCTGATTGGTGACATGAACCCATTTTGCTTTGATTCCTGTTGGTTCCAAAAGGGCTGGGGGAGAGTTATCTTGGTCTTCAGATTGGTCTAGATTGGTACGGTCAACAGAAAAATGCTGAAGATATGTTTTAATCTGATTTCAGGCCCCTAAAACAAACATCTTTATCAATGGATGGTAGAAGCTTCTATCATAGAGCCAAAGCTTTCTTGAAGAATCTGTATTATTTGGTAAAATAAAGCTGGCTGCTTATGATCCCTGGGTTCAGTTTAATTCATTCCTTATCAGGTCATAGAATAGATTTAGTATCTGGGAGCGTCTGTCTGCATAATTTGATTTGAAGAGTTCATAATATTGCATCTTAGGCAGTAGAACACATTAGTTCTTAGATGTAATCAATGTAGTTATGTATTATCATACTACCCGTCACTGGTGGTGCAGCCCTATTATGAAAGGAAGCGTTACTAGAATGATCTCTATGTCTAACACAGGGATATTTTTCTCACTCGATTAGCATTCCCTGACATATCAGTCTTCACACATTCCAACCAGCAAAGCATCTCAGTGTTCTGCTCAGGATTTTAGGCTGCCTAAAATATTTCTTTGTCATAAAGACAAAAGCCGCCCTTGAATAACTGACACAACACGCATTCAACTTTAAAACTTGAATCTTATTTTAATGTATAAATTTCTTCAAACAACAGAAATAGATCAAATCCTCAAATTCAGTAATGAACCTCTATACCCTTTTAACCTTATTTCGAACGAAATAATGGCTGAGTCTGGGAAAACCGTCGGAAACAAAAGAAGAAAATAATAAATTCTGAAATCCATGGCTGGTATTTCAGAAGAACTTTTGTACTTCTCAAATTTTCTTTCTGTTAGCAATACTTGATTTGTAGGCTCCCAAGACAAGATGCACTATGGGACCAATTGACAGGGAGGCTACTAAAAATAGAATCCTGGTAATCCAAAATTGTGTATATTTGTTAACCTACACTGATCTCACTCTCCGATGGAGATTGTGTTTGTATCTTTCAGGATGCAGCGAGAGAGCTGGTGCCCATCTAATCCTACCAACCGACCACAGGCAGAAAGCTGAGATTCTGGCAAGAGAGGAGCCACCACAGTCATACCATGGAGGATCCAAATGGAACCCCGTAGAGAATGACGGGATGAACAAGGGGCCCACAGCCACAGCCATTAAATCAGCACAGGATTAGCCAGTGGAACAGAAACCAACGATTTTCGACACAAAGACCCCTAAGCTCACAACCTTAAAGCAAACTTATTACTCATCCACCACCACTCAGGGAACTGAGCAGAAGAGGGGGCGGAAAGATTGTGAGAGCCAGTGGGGGAGAATATCCAGAGGCATGGCCAGGAGAACCTGGCTGAATACTAGGCTATCCATGGTCCCCTGTCACAAGGACTGATCCAGAAGACCCATGGAGGAGGTTATCCAGCGGAATGGGGAGGGGAACTGGGGATAACAACTCATTGTTTGCCCACTAAATGTTGTAACTTATTATGGACAATAAAAAAATTTTAAAAAAACTGAACCAGAAAAAAAAAATACTTGATTTGTGGAAAAAAATACTAGTCTTTAATTGAAATCAAATACACTATAGTCTACAGATAACAATTACTCCTTCCTTCATTTGTCCCTCTCCTACCTCCCTCCCTCCTTTCCTTCCTTCATTCCTCCCTTCCTTCTTTCCTCCAGTCTTTCCTTCCTTCCTTTTTTCCTTCCTTCCTCCCTCCCTCCCTTTCTTCTTCTCTCCCTCCTTTCCTTCCTTCCTTTCTTCCTTCCTTCCTTTTTTCCTCTCTCCCTCCCTTCCTTCTTCATGTGCGTCACACATGTTTAAGGAAGGCCCTACCCATTGACCCACATTCCAAAGCTGGCTTTTTTTTTCTTTAAAAACAAAGGTCATATGTGGATCAACCTCACTTGTTTTTGTAATAACAATAAAATGAATAAAATTTCTCAGTATAACCCCATGAGCTATGTTACAGAGACATCTCAGAAAGTTACCAGCAAACCTGAATCAATTCTTCTGTTATGCAAGGACAGCTGGATAAATCAAGGAAAGATACTGTAGGGTACGTCAATGTCACCATTAAACAAGTTGCTCACAACATATGGAATAATTTAACTGATCATTCCATCTGAGACAGTTCAGTATGATGAAAAGGACATTTGCATACTTGACATTTAAGTCTTGGAGAATGGCAACACTGAGTGTGTGGTAAGGGAGGAAGAACAGTAATTTCAAAGTACACCACATCCTTAATGAAAGAATAATAAACTGAAATGTCATGAACTCAAAAATTCCTTCCTTTTAGAAGTTTTAAAGAACACTTTTAACAACTAAAATAGTAGGAGATAATCATGGAAGTTCATTAAGATGACATTCAGAATAAATTCTTAGGAAGAAATAATTTTTAGAAAAAGTTTTCAGTGATGTTTAATCATTTAAACTTCTTTTGAGTGCTAGTTTTCAGAGATAATCTTTATTTCATTCTTTCATGATATGATTCAAATTTAAAATATGGCAACAATTAGCACTTTATAATTTCACATCTTTTATGGTAAAACAATTTATTTTTCTTATCATGAATTTTACAGTGGAGTCTAATTCTAATATGGCATTCCACCCCTAAGTGATGGCTAATAATAATAATAAATTATGACTCACGTTTTCCTTGCCATAACCCCTTTCTGTCATTTGCTTCCTCATATGTAAATTTCCTGATCTTTCTAAGCAGGTTGCATGATTGAACTAACCTTGATTCACAGTCATTGAAAATGAGAGATTTGTTGATGACGACATACCAGCTGAGAAAGCTCAAATAATTAAAACTCTTCATAGAAACAAGTGACATTGCAAAGCTACCCATCTCTGCCAACCCTAAGTAAAAACCTAAAGGCCCTCATTTCAGGTCACATGTCATGCACCAGCACACACACTGACCCTAGTACAGGTCCTGGGTCTTATTCTTTACAACTATAATAATTTTTAAAATTGTGTGGACCATGAGATTTTTTTTACCTTACAGATAAATTAGTTTGCTACAGTTCTACTGATAGAGATACAAAAAGATACAAGTTTCTGAGGTCGGAGTGAAGTGGTTATTGTTAATAGCAAATGCTGTAGACAGAGTGACAGAGCCAAGCTGTTGTTTCATGGCCCTGTCTACTGTGTGCAACTGAGCGAAAGCAAGGTGTCTCTGGACTGAGTGCACCCTGAAAATAGACTGGAAACCCCAGTTTACAGAAAACAAACCAATTATGATGGCCGCTAAGAATGCCTGCCCTTTGCTGAGCGGGAGATGCTAATTCTCTCTTAGGCTCATCCATATCTACACATCCTTCAAAAGATAGTGTGGACCACAAACAGCACTCGTCACCAAGATGTGCAGAAATGTAAGAGATTCCGTGACCATTGTGTTCTGACATAATTCTACTCTAACCCAATGCATTTCAGGTGTGATGGAGAGAGGAATGAAGTTTAGGTGAATGTTGGGACTAAATCTTGAAATTGGGTAGCTTACAAAAAGATGACTACCTTTCTGCTCCATAGATACCAAAAGAAACATGGTGGCAATCATAAAAAAAAGATATGAAAGGGCTGGAGAGATGGCTCAGTGGTCAAGGCACTTGCCTCCAGTGCCTAAGGGCCCAGTTTCAATTCCCCAGGACCCACATAAGCCAGACACACAAGGTGGTGGCCCTGGTGCTCTCTCTCTCTCTCTCTCTCTCTCTCTCTCTCTCTCTCTCTCATCTCTCTCTGCTTGAAAATGAATAAATAAAAAAAGATATGATACCTACTACCAAGCAGAAGAGCACTTGTTGTTTCTAAAAACCTTCACGTTAGTGTAAACCTTGCTCCGCTTACCCTCAGATCCTTCTGTGAATAAGTATCTCATTGTCTCTTTTTCTCCTCTGTGGCTTTGTTATCTTCTGAGTCTTAATAAGGAAAACAGGGATGTAAAAATTGGCTATCCTGCTCTAAAGTTCAAGCATAGGAATTAAGCTTTAATAGGGAAGGGAATAGCAGAGAGTGCAAAGATTAAGAGAAGATTCAGCCACCTTTCCCATATAAAATACAGTCTTGCCCCCTGTGGTGACCCATGTCTTTAATCCCAGCATCAGAAGGCAGAAGTAGGAGGATCACTGACTACATAGTGAGTTTCAGGTCAGCTTGGGCTAGTGTGAGACACTACCTCAAAAAAAAAAAAAAGCCGGGCGTGGTGGCGCACGCCTTTAATCCCAGCACTCGGAGGCAGAGGTAGGAGGATCGCCGTGAGTTCAAGGCCACCCTGAGACTACATAGTGAATTCCAGGCCAGCCTGGACTAGAGCGAGACCCTACCTCGAAAAACCAAAAAAAAAAAAAAAAAAAAGCTAACCTAATATGAGGAATTAGCGAGAGCACTTCTGAGCATTTTTCTATCACCCATGTTATCCTTGGATTTAGGATTTCATCCTTTAATTGCTGAAGATTGCTGCTGATGCCCATCTGTGTGTGCATGTGAGAGAAAGAGAGAGGGACAGAGACAGAGAGAAAGTAATGAATAGAGAATATGAGGAGATACAGAAGAGACTTGACATATTTACCCTTACTTCGATTGCCTCTAAGAGAAACCCTAAAACTTCATTACTTTATTCATTTTGCAATGTAGTATAGAGGAATATGTTCAATGAATCACTTTCAAAGAAGCTTGCAGATCTATTTGGCTAGTCACTGAACATGATGCATCACTTGGATTATATTGTTTAATTTTCACAAAACCCCAAGCAGATGGGTGTGATGATTAAGTTTTGTTGTCAACTTGAACTTGGATGTATCTCTGAGGTTGTTTACAGGCAGCCCTTTCAGTAGGGGTATCAGGGGGAGCTAGAAACAAATATCCCTTCCTGGGAGGGCAGGGCAGGAAGGAAAATTCCAGAGACTTAGGAAGTCAACAAGTCTGGGAAAGATTTGCAAGACCCCACTCTAAGGCTATATAAAAGGGAACTCTCTCTCTCTCTCTCTCTCTCTCTCTCTCTCTCTGGACCTGTGAAAGGGGACCCACCTCTTTCACCATAATTGAACTCCTGGATCTGTAACTTCAAAAAATCCCTTCCTCCCATAACTGTGCCTAGTTTGGAGGTTCATCCCAGGGGTGCCTGTCCATTCTCTCTCTGAGTCTCTCCCTCTCTCTCTCTCTTAAATAAATAAAATATATTAAAGAATTACCATTGGATACATGCATGGATTTAGATCCAAAATTGGCCACTTTGAGTTGTGTGATAGAGACAAGTTGTTTGTTTTGAATCTTAGCTGTGCTGAGGATTGCAAAATGTTTGATATAGAATGTTCTCGTGTTTATTTGTGTGAAATGTAAATGAATAAACAATTTTAAAATTTATTTCTCAATAAATTAACAGACATAATGTCATCGCACTTAAGTTGTTTTCCCTCCAGTGTTTTCGCATCTTTCAGATGTGATTCTGTCTCATAAGAGATCTGGACTTTAAAAGTGGAGAAAATAGTGCGTTTTCCTTCTTATTTACATCTCTATCCAATACTATTTTAAGTCTTTTTTTATTTCTTTACCCAAGTGTCCAGGCACACTGATCACTGTGGGGTGATAAAATGTTATTTTTATTTATGTTAAGTGTGTTTTAAATTTCTGTAATGATGAACTAGTGATAACATAAAGTCCTTTATTTCAACTATTTCTAAGCAGTTTGTGGACATTATTACTTCACTCTACATGCAACCACCACTTTCCTATAGAATCTAATTGCTCAAGCTTCTATTTATGTATTCCTTAGAACAGCTCTTGTAAACCAGTGAAATGATGTATGCCGTTTTCAATAATTTTGAAAAATTCATGAGACTTCAGAGCTCCCAATAGTAGCTAGTAATAGCTGATGATTTCTGGGAGAGGGTGGTAATGTCCTTCAGTGTTACAGCCACGGGTACTTTTCCCATCCTCTCGTCAATAGCTTCCACCCCATGATCATGCAGGCAACTCTAATTAAACTCAGTAGGTCAAAAAGCAAGCAAGAAAAAGCCATGAAAGTCGAAAGTAGGAAGAAAGGTTCAAATGGGAGGGGAGGAGGATGAGAGGATAATTGGGGTGAGTGGGGTCAAATGCATTGGATATATGTATTAAAGTGTCATTTAGAATATGTATATATATGCATATGATAAAATTCACAATTGGTATTGTTACAAAGATTTTATTAGTTCATGACCAGATATTGGAGACCTATGGCTGGGTAACATTTTATGATCCTCTTCCAAATCCACCAGCTGAACTGTGTTTTTCAATTGTGTTCGCCTTCTCCTCAAGCCTATCCCTCAGGCTGGCTGTGAACATTAAATGAAGTTGAACAGACAAAGAAATCGAACAGACAAAGCAGGCATCTGACCAGCACTCAAAGGCATTGACTTTCTACATCAGAAAGATTAGGCTCTGTCACCTTCCCTAGGAAGGATTTGGACAAAGAAAGACAAGTTCTGCAATTTCAGTCCCGTTCAATGGCACCCGTCCCTTCAGTCCACAGAGATGATTTCAGTTGCTTCAGGTAGTAGAGGGAGCAGGCTAACAATGATCTGTAGGAGGAAGAATATGTGCACTAATTCTGATTCATCGAATTAAATGGAAGGATCCAGCTCACTACGCAGGTCACTTACAATACTCCATTCTAACCTCTAAAAATCCCCAGTTGAAAAAGTACATATTCACCTCAAGGTGGATAAATCATTTAGAGTAGAGAATGGAACCATAGCCTCCTGTCATTCTGTCCAAAGCTACCTTCCCTCTTCCCTCTTCAGAAGATCTGAAGAAAATGTTTTGGATCCATTGATCCTAGATGACATTTGCATGTTAAGACATTTTCTAGGTAATTCTATCAGGAGCATGCTTTTTTTTTTT
>PVHP010010076.1:0-26552 GCA_004024765.1 Zapus hudsonius | reverse complement strand
AAAGGAGCATGCTTTTTAAATAAAGTATAGATGATGATTTAATATATCACTTTAAAGCTGATAATTGCTTCATATTGGTTGCAATTTTTAAATGGTTAAGATTATAAAATCAGCAGATCACAAATCAAAATACTTTGGGAATATTTCTTTAGAGAAGTAAGATGGGTGTGATGACTCACACCTTTAATCCCAGCACTCATGAGGCTGAGGCAGGAGGACCATGGTGAGCGCAAAGCCAGCCTGGACTACAGAGTGACTTACAGGTCAGTCTGGACTATAGTGAGACACTGCCTCAAAAACAATTAATATGAGAGAAGTATATAATCATAAATGAACACTTTATTTTGTATAGTGATATAAATTAAGTATGCCTATAACCCCAAATGAACCCTCAAATAATTATAATTATGTTGATTCTTTTCCTTACTCTTTTGGATTAAACAAACCTGACATTAATTTATATAGTTTTGACTGTCATGACTTTCTCTGCTTTAGAGATATCATTAGTCAGTCCATAGATGGGGTCCCAAGAAGGGCGATGGTGGGAGTTGTCCCTGAAGGAGGGGCTGATTGGTCCCTTCATCTGTCTGACTGGCCCTTGTTTGGGTGCACAGTACCCTCTCATACTGGTGCTAAGGAAGGGTTTGGGTTTGGGTGATGAGATTAAAAAAATAGTGTCAAGGATTATTCCATTTAGTAGGAAGGAAATTGAACCTTGAACCTCACAGCCGACCTGGGGTACTGGAATGCTGTCGCTTGTACTCTGGGAATTTGTTGGCCAATATGCTCTCTGGGAAGTGTGCAATCCTCACCTTTAAATGTGTCTTGTCTTTTTCGCCCTGATAACTTCTCTTGCCCAGCTCTCAAGAACCTATAATTGCTACCAGGTGTTTTCTCTGCTTGGTGGAAATCAATGAAGGGCTCATTTCCTCCTTTGTGTTGAGACAGGCTGAGGATGACTTCCTCCCAATTGTGAGTCAGCAGATGATCTCCACCTGTGTGTCTTTCCGGTCACTATGCTCCACTACCTCATTATCCCAGTGAGACTTTAGTACCATCATCAGGATCATTAATGTAGGCATTAGCTCTGTGGGGATTCATGAGAATTTCTCATTTATTTCATTATTCCTCATGTGCAGTTGCATTGTACTAAGAGAAACAGATGGAAAGACTTTGGAATGGGTAGCTCGGCTAGTAAAAATTCAGGACCAATAAAGTCAAGGTCAGGAGATTGTTCTCTATGGTAATCAGGGAGCAATTAACTGAGGAAAAAAATTTCAGAGGCTGTGATTAAAGCTGTACTTTGGCCAATAACCACTGTCATCATGAGACCCAGGTGAGAGATGGATGCAAAACCTGTCCATCAACATTTATTAATGTAAATGATTAGTGAATTCCTTTGGGTTCCTCTGACAGCCCTGGACAGGGAGAGAATTAAAGACAAGGAAAAGACAAGGAGAAGCAAGACAAGATGAAGAAAGGTTCTCATTTCTGGGCGTGTGGGAGTACAAGTCTACAAGCCATGAGGGGTGGAAACTACTGTGACAAACGGAGATTTGTATCTGCGGTCAAGGCTGTGGGAGGCCTGGAATCATGTGGGATGGAGCAGGGGAACAATTATACCATGAAGCTGTTGGCAACAACACTTGACAAGAAGGAAAGCCTGTTTGTCACAGGTCATAATTTTAGCTCTAGTTAAAATTAGGGTTTTGAAGGAGATAAGCCATGAGTGGTATCAGAAAGTTAAATATGTCAACCAAAGGCAACAAGATATCCCAGATCACACACAGGTTCTAATGAAGAAGTTTAAAAGGATACAACTGTTCGAATCCAGCATTTAGATCATTAGTGTGAAAACTCAGAAGGGCAAGGGCCTTTTCTCCCTTTCAGATATCTTAGTTCTGTATCTCAGCTTATCTATTTTTCGAAGCATTTCCTTTGATTTCAGTGTGAAGAAGACCAGCTCCATGAAGTAGGGGCTACGGATGTTAACCATTCATTTCATCTGGTTTCACTATATGACTTTTTTCTACTTTGCACAACCACAGGTAGTGACACATATATGACAGGAACAGACATTCCCTTCAAGATAGCTCAACACTTTAACCCAAAGAAGAAAGACCTATTACAAGAAAGAACTTTCTTCTCCTTTTTCTTGCTACTTGATGGGTAGTTTTAAAAGGCCTACCTGTTTACGGAGAGGTTATCTTCTAATTGTTGCAAAATGAAGCAATTGTTTTACATAATACCCTTAACTCTGACTTTGGGAGGAATATTAGGGAAAGGAGACTGAGGTGTCCGAGCATCTTGAATTTGGAGAAGGCCACATCAGAATCAAGCTCTGGATGGCTGTCTAACACTGGTGGCTTTAAGCAGCAGTTACATGAGTATCCTATGCATCAGCAAGCCTGTGAAGACTCTGCCACTTTCACTCACTCCCAGCCTCTCCAGCACTGGCCACTGATAAGCAGATGAGAAAGAGGGGTGTTTGTCAGAATTCTAATCATCTGAAGATTCCTCTCGGGTTGACACAAATGAACAGGGAAGACATACAAAATGGGATAGGAGAAAAAAAATATAATGTCAGGCTCTTACCCCCAGAGCTAATTCTGATAAAGTGAATGCATAAAGAAACTAGACACTAATTACCAATATCTATGTTTGCTTTCTTCTTTAAAGCAGATCTAATTATAGTAACAATTACACACAGAAGGAATAAGATACACTATCTTTTTAACAGGATAACATTAGATCATTTGCAGAAATCAATAATGCTCCACAGACTTTTAAAAAGTATAATAAGTACTAAACTCTGTACTGAAATCTGCATTCTATGTACCAGCTCTTTAACATGTGTGATAAAAGGCCATTGTGTTCACGGCAGGATTGATTAAGTGTATGCGGTAAATCACCTCACTTTTACTGAGAAGTACTTCAAATCTAATTGTTCCATAAAATAGCTGTCTAAATTTGGAAACTGACCCCTTTTTGCAAATCAATTTTGATTTCATAAGCAGGTGCTATAGAGCACTTTTCAAATTGAATGAACTTAAACTCCATCCCTGGGAGCAGTGGCAGCGAGTGATTTATTATTGTGTAGGTCTCTCTCTCTCTCTCTCTCTCTCTCTCTCTCTCTCTCTCTCTCTCTCTCTCTCTAAATGGAGACAAGAAGACTTCAAGGACCCAATAGATGACTTTTCTCAATATTTTCTTTGAGTTACCAACCCAAAGATTTTTTCCTAGAGGAACACCTCTGGATGAGCTTCTTCAAATTTCATTTTTATAAAATAAGAATAAATAACAGAAGAGAGATGGGTTGGAGAGGAAGGGGTTTAGTAAAAAGGGAATGGGCAAAGAAGGGAAGAAAGTAATGGAAGGGAATAATAATCAAAATACATTAAATGCATGTATAAAAATTGTCACTTAAAATACAAATGGCTCCAGCATGTTAAATTTTATATTTTAGGTAGAGAATTATACATCTATACAGCCCACAAATGACATGGGTCCTGTGTAATATATTTGAATCATATGTGTTCTATCAATATGTTCTGAGTGCTTGGTTCCCAGGTAATGGCAATTTGGAAGGTTGAGTCTTGCTGGAGGAGGTGTGTTGTTGGGGGCAGGCTTATGGGTGTTCTAATCAGCTCCGCCCTTGCTAGAATCCAGCTTCCTCTCTTATTTCTGTTGTCCACCTGCTCTTGCCATACTTTTCTCTGTCATCATGAAGCTTCCCCTGAAGTCTGTAAGTCAAAATCAAAATATTACTCCCTTCAGATGATCTTGGTCAGGTGCTTTATCTCAACGATGAGAAGGTAACTACAACATATACACCACATGCTATGCATCAAATTTCAATTTTTAATATAATATCTATTTTCTCAGATCTGTCTTGGTAACAGAGTGGAAGCTGTGTTGAAATAAACCTGTATTATGAGTATATGTGAACTTTCATTAATAGGTTCTCAAATATTCAATTTACTTATTGATACAATTGGCAGAAATGCCAAATTTCCTTGCAGATATTATATAGAGGTCAAATGAACAAAAATGCCCAAAATAATGTCTTTGTAAATAGAAAAGTATATATATATATATATATATATATATATATATATATATATATATAGACATTTTATTTTATTTTTATTTTTTTTAAATTTATTGTACATAATGAGTTACAACATTTAGTGGGCAAACAATGAGTTGTTATCCCCAATTCCCCGCTGCCCTCCCCTCCCCCTCCACTGGATAACCTCCTCCATGGGTCGTCTGGATCTGTCCTTTCTCACCATCTCTGAATGATGATACCTGTTGGTCCCATCCTTTGTTCCTTTTTGAGTCATTTCCTTTTCCTTTGACTTTTTTTGTAGCATGCTATTTTTTTGAGGTATAATAATGGATTTTCATGCAATATTTTCTTTGAAGCTCTGTTACCTTGAAAACATGGGCTAATGTGACTGACACACATATGCTCCATAGAAGTCAGCCAAGACCCCTGACTTCAGAAGTATTTGTGCTTGTTATTTTATCTCAGCAGGGGGAACACTTGGAGAACTGACATACCTTCCTCTCAGGCCCCAAATCAATGAAAGCATGAATCTAGAGGCAAATGCTCCTTGGACTCTGGCTTTTGATCTTGGGGACATTTTCAAAGCTGGGTGAATTTTATCAACTCTTTTTAACATAGCATCTTGAGGTAGAAGAAAAAAATTCAAAATTCAGGGTCTGCATTAGTGCCATCGCATAGGAGATAAATGTATTATCTGCAACATTAAAGCATTGTGCTGTCAGCACCAGGAGGAAAAGGAATATTTCATATCCTTTCATGGAACCATAAAAAATTGTCTTTCATACAGATTGGCTCTTAGGAAAGGAGAGAAATACTCTCCCCTAAGAATTTGTAACTGTAGTCAGCCTGAATCTACATTTGCTGGCTGCATCCAAATACTTCAACTTCAGAATTTATTTTAAAGTGATCCCAAGCTGGTAGTGTCCCCAAGATACTGGCAGAAACAAATATAACTTTTCTCTGATGGAAACCACTTTTAGTTTTCAAAACAATCCCCAGAGGTAAAGTTCCAAGATATACAAACTCTGTAAGAACTTAAAATTCACAAGAAAAGAAGACATTGTGAGAGCTAAATAAATAAATAAACTGACAGCTGAATGTGTCATGTGAAGGCTATGGATTCTGATCATGTTGGATCAGCTGGATGTACAAAGTGTTTAATAAAAATAAGTGAGGACATTTTGTATAGGAGTCAAAAATGACTATCAAAACTTGTGTAGGTGTGCACGTAGAGGCCAGAGGGCAAACTCAGGTATGCTCCACATTTTTTGTTTATAAGACAGGGTCTTTCATTGGCTAGAGTGACTGTCTAGCAAACCCTAGAGATCCATCACTACTGTCTGCCTCTCCAGTTCTAGGACTATACAGATGTGTCATCATGCTTGTTTAACATGGGTTTTGGGGACCAAACTCAGGTCCTTAGACTTGCAAGGGAAGCACTTTATCAATGGAGCTATCACCCCAGACCACAACTAAAAAAATTATCAAGAAGGGCTGGGGACACTGCTCAATGGTTAAAGGCACTTGCTTGAAAAACCTGACGTACCTGGGTTTGATTCCCTAGCTCCCACATAAAGCCAGAAATACAAAGTGGCACATGTATCTGGAGTTTGTTTGCAGGGACCAGAGGCCCTGGAGCACCCATTCTCATATTCTCTCTCTCTCTCTCTCTCTCTCTCTCTCTCTTTCTCCTTACAAATAAATAAATAAATATAAATTAAAAAATAAATTAAATATAAATTTAAAAAAACCATCCACAATAAATTGAACAAAGGACCACACTGAATTAAGAACTAAAATGACATGATATAGTTGAAATTGAAAATTCAGGTTATAAAATTAACAATAAATTTGATGTTCATTAAGTGATGAGCTGGATGATAAAATGTAATAGATTTTACACAGAAGACAGAAGACATTAAAACAGAGACTTTTAGAGATGAGTGATTAAGAAGTTCCAGCATGCATTTAACTTTGAGAGAAAAGGAGAGGAAGGCTGGGTCTATTTTATTTCCTTTTGTCTTTATATATATGTATTTTAGAATCATACTGGTAATACATACATGTATGCTTTCTGAGGTTGCTGATGTATATACTAAATCCATATTGAGGAGAGATGGTATTTGCTAACTTTCCCACCAGTGGTCAAGCTGTGAAGTGCAAGAAAACATCAGTGCATGATTGACAATTCCTGAGAACACACTGAGGTCACAGTGTGCACCAGGGACAAATAGTACCATGATTAATTACGGCGAGAGGACAGATACACTAGCTGGGGCCCCTTGCAACCCAACCTCCAGCACACCTGCTTCTCATGGCTGGTGGTTCTCCTCTGCAGCCCACTTGATCAGCATCCTTCCTGTAGAAGAGAGGTCAAGTTCTCTCGGATACATATGACAGTGAAAACCTTCAGCTCCCTGGCTAGCTAGTCCAGCTGAATTAATGACTTACAGATTCAGCAAGAAACTGTCTCAAAGAAGAAAGTGGAGAGTAATTGAGGTCCTCACCAACCCTAATGCTGACCTCTGGCCTCCAGATATACCCACAACTACATGTGAATATATACCTTCAAACATGTGCACCCATCATATGATAACACATACACACATACAGGTATACCACACATACATACAAATGTAAAAATAAAAAAAAATAAACAGAAATTACTTCCATTGTGACTAGTTTTGTGTCTAGCACGAAATTAAGATATTTTATACAATGGTCTTGTTAGTGACCTAAATTTATTTATTCATTTCTGTATTCAACTTTTGGAATCCTTAAGATTTTTTTCCTAAATGAACAATCAGATGAGTCATTTCAAGTGAAATCTGTTTTGTTTCTTAACTTTTGATTTTGACTTTGTAAAATTTGTTCTTCTGCCCTGACCTGGAAGTATGGCCACATACGAAATTGAAGAAATGTACTAACCGACATCTTAAAGGGTTCTGTCTTCAGCTCTGTCCACTGTTAGACTTAGGTGTTTGCTGATGCTCTGTATCGCCTTGGGAAAATCTGCCTTCTGTTCTGAGTTTGCTGAGAGTTTTTTTTAAGTGAATAATTATTAAATTTTGAGAAGTATGCTTTCTGAATCTACTGAGTAAATTATATGCTGCGGCTTTCCAGCTGCTCATGGATTACTATGTAGACCCAGCCAAACAGAAGCACTTAATTGTAACTCAAGAATACATCCAAATATTGGCTGTCTTCCCTTCACTAATTAGTTCCTCTTGTCTCTTACTCATGATTCTTGTGAATGAATTGTCTTGGGGAATTCCGCTTCTTACTGATAACCAGGCCAGAGCACCTATATCTACTAACAAAACCAATCAATAGGTACAAATATTTGCTAATGAGGACAGATGGCTTTACCACTGAGTTCTCTCAAATTTATAAAAAGCCCATTGTTTGAGCAGAATAAGAAAGGACTGCTCTGATCCATTTATGAGATATGCTCCTCAAAGCAGTCGATGAAAGAGAGAAAAACTAAAAAATTTAATTCATGGACAGAGAAGTGAAATTATAAACATGATATTAGTCAACTAAGCCCATTAATGTAGGACAAGATGGTGAACTTAACCCAGTTGTATCTCCCTCTGGTAGTAAATTCAATTTTAAAACATTATTTATGTATCTTAGCATATTAACAAATCCAAGGAAGAATGACATGTTCATCTTAAAAGATGAAGGAAAATATTGGTAAGTTTCATTTTCAATTCGTGACAAAAAAAAACTGCTTGTAGGGCTGGAGAGATTGCTCAGTGCCTAAGGCCCCTGGTTCAATTCCTCAGTACCCACATAAACCAGACCCACAAGGTGGTGGCCCTGGTGCTGTCTCTCTCTCTCTGTCTCTCTCTCTCTCTCTCTCTCTCTCTCTCTCTCTCTCTCTCATCTGCTTGAAAAATGAATAAATAAAATAGAAAGATAAGCCAATTTGGGTGGTACATGTCCTAAGTCCCAGCTACTGCAAATTCAAGGCTGTCTGGAACTTCAGAATTCAGGGACAACTTGAATAATTTAGTGAGACCCTGTCTCAAAATAAAAAAAAAAATTTAAATGGTTTTGTATATACCTCAGTGGTGAAGCTTTAGTCTTATATATGAAAGGTAAGGGTTCAATCCCCAGAAATACAAAACAAATAAATAAAGAAACAAAACAGAACATAGATTATATAATTTTTTAACTGTTGGAAGAAAACACACATACACAAATTTTAATGTCTTTATCTCATACTTCATGGTCTAATACTACAAATACTCCAAATGAAGGAAAGACAAGGGTGTTGGATGTCACCACTTCTGTATAACACGATCTTAGAGTATGAATGATAAGAAAAGGAAAGAATTACAAATGAGAAAGCAAAGATTGGAGAGGAAGGAGGTCAAATTACTTCTTTTTTCCTTAAAGGATGGAAGTTTTTATTTTTTATTTTTTGAGAGACTCTCATTGTCAGGCTGGAATTGAATTGATCTTTCTGCCTCAGCTTCCTAAAAGTTGGGATAACAAATGTGTGCCACCTTACCCCATAAAGGTAAAATTTATACAATAAAATTCAAAAGAATACATAATTAATTAATAAAATTATTTAAAACATTTTGGATAGAAAAATCAACATAGAATAAACATATAACTTCATGTATTGTAAAAAATGATGTCGATGGCATCTAATATCAAATGAACATAAACTTTCTTAGAAAACTTTAAAATGTTAGTTTGTTAAAAATATTGAAAGAGTAAACCAGACTTACAGAGAGAAATCAACTTAATATTCATGACTGAAAGCAATGATAATGCCACTCTTTCTTCCAACTGATAATATATAATATCTAATGTCATCCTGTAAAATATTTAATAATTTTATAACACAGGTTACCAAAAGAAATGGATAATAACCACCAAAGTCATCTGAAATAAGCAAGATATAATGGGAGAACTTGCCTGAGCAGGTAGATTTTCTTAAATATTTTTATTTATTTATTTGAGAGAAAGAAAGGGAGAGAGAGGAGAAAGAAGAGAGAGAGAGAGAGAGAGAGAGAGAGAGAGAGAGAGAGAGAGAGAGAGAGAGAGAATGGGTAACCAGGGCCTTTAGGTGGTGCAAAGTGCGAATGAACTCCAGATGCAGGAACCCTCTCTTCCACAAACTCCCCTGAGCTATGGTAGGCCTGTTAGCAGTCTGTTTTAGTGTTGAGTTCTTTTTCTTTGTAGCCTCTTGGTTTTTGCTTGCACAGGTTTTGATTATTCTAAATGTCAGTCACCCTCACCCTGGGGCTGGTTGTCAGGCTAATAGTAAGAACATTATTCATGATGTTGTTTCCTTTGTAATTTCTCCTGGGCTCTGGCAGATGTGGTAGAGGTAGAGTCTCATGGTGGGCAGTCAGCTATCTTCTTGTCTTTTGGTGGACCTAGGCTCTTTTCCTATTTCTCTGCTATCTGTAAATTATAATAGATTCTCCAGCTGAGTGTGAGAACAATTCGGGTTAAAGGGAGTAGGAGATTTTTGGTGTGCCAGCCCACTCTGTCCTGACCATGGGATTCTGACTTGGTTTCCAGTCCCAGGTATGAGTTCCCTCCCACTGAGTGTGCCTAAAGCCCATTCACAGAATAGTTGGTTACCTGCAGAGGCTACAAGCCACTCTTGCACAGGTGTGTACATCTTGTCCACCTGGTTGATTTTTTAGTTTGCTGTGTCCTCTGCTTACCCATGCTGTTGGTAACCCTTGTCCTCTGGCACTAGCAGACTCTTCAGCACCATGATGGCTGATGGGAAGGAGCTGGTTTCCCTTTCAGTGCCAGCATTGTATTCCAATGTCCCTTGACCACAGCCTGCGGTGTCTTCAGCAAGAGGGTCTTACCTCTTAACTCTGGCAGGTAATTATGTGTTTTGGTGGTGGCCCACATTATTTTGGGGACCTCGAGGGTCTCCCTGGCCAACAGCTCACTGTGGGTGGTGACCCAATTCTGGGACTTGGATTTACCAGTTGGAGTCCATGGTTGTAAGGTGAAGGTTTTCCCACCTTCTGTCCAGCCTGGCCCTCCTCTCCCTTTACTGATCTTGTAGAATGGTAGCCAGAGTGAGGGTTTCCATGGAACTGATTCTTAATGATGTCATAATTTTGTGTAGTTCTCTGCTCACACTCTCCGTCCTTTGAATCCCCTTTCACTACCGACATTTAGGAAACTTATCTTCCCACCCCATTTCTTCTCTTTCTTGGTCTCAATTTGGTTTCATGCCCATATTTCTGAAGTTTAATGCACTCATCTGCACTTAATCCAGGAGCCTCATATGAGAGAGTACATGCGGCATCTGTCTTCCCATGTCTGTGTGACCTCAGAATGACTTCCAACTCCATCCATTTTTCTGCGACTTTCATTATGTCATCATTCCTTACAGCTGTGTACGATTCCATCGTGTATATGTACCACATCCTCATTAGCCATTCATTAGTTGATGGGATCTGGGATGATTCCTGTTCTGAGCTTATTGTGATCAAACATGGCTGATCAAGTATCTCTGTAGTGGAGAGTGGAGTCCTGAGGGTATACGCCCAGGAGTGGTATAGCTGGGTCAAAGGGTAGATCTACCTTCATCTTTTTCAGGAGTCTCCATGCTGAAGTCCATAGTGGTTGAAGCAGCTTGCACTCCCACCAGCAGTGGGTGAGGGTTCCTCTTTCCCACGGCCCCTCCAGCATTTGTTGTCCTTTGACTTGATGATGAAAGCCATCCTGACTAGTGAGCAGAGATCTCAGTTGTTTTTATTTGCATTTCTGTGATGACCAAAGATGTCGAAAACCTCCTTGAGTGTGGAATGGCCATTGGTATTTCTTCCTTTGAGAATTCTCTGTTCATTCTCTATCTCATTTTGGATTGGGTTGTTTGATTTTATTCTTTGGTGTTTTGAGTTCTTTGTGGATTCTAGGGATTAGACCTTTATCATAGGTGTAGACATGAAGATGTTCTCCCATTCTGTGGGATGTCTATTGACTCTGTTGATGGTTTGGTTGTCTGTACAGTAGCTTTTTAGTTTCATGAGGTCCCCGTGGTTGAGTGTTGATACTTTTTCAAGACGTCTTTTGTGCAGGGTGAGAGAAGTGGGTCTAACTTTATTCTTCTACATGTGGTTATACACTTTCTTCAGCACCATTTTTTTGTTGTTTTTTGATTTTTTTTAATATTTATTGTCCATAATGAGTTACATTTAGTGGGTAAACCATGTGTTGTTATCCCGACTTCCCCAATTCCCCCCCTCCCCATCCCTGATCAGTTGTATATCCTCCTTTGTGGGCTGTCTGTATTAGTCCTTGTGGCAAGGGATCCTGTATATCTTAGTACTCATCCCGGTCTTCCTGGCCCAAGTCAGTTGTTACTGATGGGTGCTATGCCTCTGGACCGTCTTCCCCACCACGGCTCTCACAATCTTTCTGCCCCCTCTTCCGCTCAGTTCCCTGAGTCATTCAGCACCATTTTTAAAAGATTCTTTTCTTCAATGTGTAGTTTTGGCCCTTTTGTCAAAGATGAGGTAGCTGTTGTTGCTTGGAATTAAAGATGGATCTTCCGTTCTATTCCATTGATCTGTGTGTTTGTTTTTGTGCCAGTGCCATTCTGTTTTAGTTACCATGCATGGCTTTATAATATAATCTTAAAATTAGGTATAGTTGTGGTGATACCTCCAGATGTATTTCTTTTGCTGAGGATATTTTGACTATGCGTAGCTTTCTGTTCTTCCATATGAATTTTGTGACTATTTTTATCTCTATTAAAAACATTGCTGGAATTTTACTGGGATTGCAATGAATTTGTATAATGCTTTTGGTAGGATGGCTGTTTTCACAATATTAATTCTTCCAATCCATGAGCATGGGAGTCCTTTCCATCTTCTTGTGTCCTCAATTTCCTTTTTCAGTGCTTTTAGGTTTTCTTTGTACGGGTCTTCTACTTCCTTGGTTAGTGATATTCCAAGCTATTTAAATTTTTTTCTGGCTACTGAAAATGGGATAGTTTCATCTCTTTCTCTGTGTGTTTATCTTTGGCATATAGGAAGGCTACTGATTGCATATTGATGTGTATTGATTTTGCATCTGAAAGAGATTGTCACCTTTAGAAGATTTTTTTTTTTTGGTAGAATCTTTTGGGTCTCTCTCTCTCTCTTTCTCTCTCTTACACACACAATCATGTCATCTGCAGATTGATTTAGTTTGAGTTCTTCTTGGCCAGTTTGCATCCTTTTTTTTGTTTCCCTTGTCTTACTGCTTGTGCTGAAACTTCAAGAACTATGTTGAAAAGCACTGGTGAGAATGAATACCCCTGTGTTGTTCCAGACCTTAATGGGAAAGCTTCAAGTTTTTTTTTCCCATTTAGTAAGATATGGGCCTTAGGAAAATTATAAATAACCTTTATTATGTTGGGATATGTTCCCTCCATACCTAATCTCTCCACTGTGTTAATCATGAAGCGGTGTTGTATTTTGTCAAAGGCCCTTTCTGTGTCTATTGAAATAATCATGTAATTCTTGTGTTTAAGTTTAATTATGTGGTGAATTACATTTTTCCATATGTTGAACCATCCCTCCAACCCTGGTTTATAAGTAGCATTGTCCATTTGTATAACTTCTAATATAATTAGAATAATATAATTTTAAATAGAAAAAAATATATTTTTTCTAATATAATTTTAAAAAGAAAAAAATTTAATTATCTTTTGTATTTCATTTATATGTACTGAATTTTTCTGCTGAAGGATAAATTATTCTTTTTAAAAAATATTTTATTTATTCATTTTCAAGCAGAGAGAGAGAGAGAGAGAGAGAGAGAGAGAGAGAGAGAGAGAGAGAACTCACCAGGGCCACTACCTTGTGGGTCTGGCTTATGTGGTTCCTGGGGAATTGAACCGGGGGCCTTAGTCACTGGAGGCAAGTGCCTTAACCACTTAGCAATCTCTCCAGCCCCTAGGATAAATTATTCTTAACTTAAGGTAACTTATTCTTATCTAGCATTTTTTTTTCTTCTTCCTGCCTTTTTTCATCATTATTATTTTTCTTTCTAGAACATTTTCATTTAAAAGCCAAATATTTTTAGGGTCAGATTTCTGAAAAAGCTACTTTGCTGGAAAGTATGCCAGTGGGAAAGGCCGAGCTTGGCTGGGAGGGTCACTGTCCCTGCCGTGATAAAAAGAGTCACTCAGGACAAGCAGAGCTGGGCCGAGGGACTGCAGTGTTTTTCAATGTGGACAGAGAATAGTTAAACCAACCATCATTCTCCAAGTGAGGAAAATAATTTGTCTGTATCAGACTATGACCAGGTCATGACTGTGTGGTTATGTTGAATTTACTACGTTTCAAGAACTGGGTCTTGCCCCAGAGATAATTATTTCTGAGAACTAAAAAATATTTTCAAAATAGGTAGAGTGTTGGGTGGTAACTAACTAACTGCTTTTTCTGCTTCTGTATACAAGCTCGCTCTTTCTATGCAGTAAAGAACGTGGCTTTTCCTTTATAAGCCCTGAGCTATCATAACTGGCTGCTGACTCTCTCCTGAGCAGAATCAGCCCCAGCCAGTCATCTGAATAAAGTTTCCTTTTTACTCTCCAGACCTGTCAGTATCTGTTTGACTTTGGGTCTGGGGTCGCTCTCCATTTCAGGACTAGGTCTAAAAGTATGGGCATGGGACAGTGTGAATGAGGTCTATGCTCCCACTTCAAATCCAGTTTACTGAAGGACATCCCACTATGATCAGCCTTAAGAACCAGGCTTTCTGTTGGACATACTTTTAACTGAAAAAAAGAGGCTTAAGTGTGAATTATACTTGGCTGTTATTTCCACAGCTAATCATGAAACTGATAAAAAAAAACCCTAGATTGTCTTTAGTGTATAAGTTATTTCTTAGGAAGGACAGGAGCATACATTGCTATTTTAGTTCGTTCAGTGAACTTTTACCCTAGGTGAATAGACCCTCTGTGACTTTTAGGAGTAAAGATGAAATGGATGATGAACACTTTCTACCTTGACTTTTAAAAAAAAATATCTTTATTATCCATGATTGAATACATTATATGAGCAAATCTTATGATGGTACCCTCATTTCCTTCCTCCCTGTCCCCAATCCACTGGGGATCCTCCTTGGGGAGCATACTGGATCAGTTCATAGGGTAGGGGTTTATGAATTGCTCTAGAGGTAGCCAGTTTCAACTCCCCCTTTGTGTGTAGTTGCTGAGGGGGGGCCATGTCTCTGGATAGTCTCCCTCACCATGTCTCGTACATTCTTTTCACCCCCTCTTGTACTCAGTTCCCTGAGTCATGTTGGGTGAGTTTTAGATCTGCTTTGCTGTTGAGATTTTAAGTGTCTCAGGACTTCTGCTTTGGGTTGTTTTGGGTATCATTGACTTCTTACACCTTTCCCCAAAGGACCTGAGTTTGAGTCTGACCTTCTAAATCTCTGTCAGCCCCATACTATTCACTATTAGTAGTGAAGTCACTCAATAACTGGTCACAGTGGCGGTAGTTTACCTGTGGCATTTTATCTATATCATTTGGACTAAGCAAATGTAAAAATTTTAAGTATTAGAAAACTCTTCCTCTTGCTACTGGAATTCTTAGCAATGAAAGTCCTCATACCTGGAGTTGTTAGTTATAGCTTGAAAAACATGGAAGAAACATTTAAAAAGTAACAGGTTTATAAGTAGCATTGTCCACTCATATAACTAATATAATTTTAAAAAGAAAAATTTTAGTTATCTTTTATATTTCATTTATCACTACTTAACTTTTCTGCTGAAGGATAAATTCTTCTTTATTTAAACTATGCTGACTGCTTTTCAAAGTATAAAGCCATGGAAAGTACAGGCTCTGCTTGGCATGTTTAATTCTCAAATATGAATGGGAATCATCGCATGGTGATGAAGAACAAAAATTGGAAGCTAGGTAAATGTTTTTTTCCCCAATGAAATATTATTTTGTTCGTCCACGGAAGTTTAAACTCAGCAGTCATATGACTTTTTCGAAGTTAATCCATATACAAATAGATCATTATCTTATGCAAATATTTAATAGAGTCTCTCCAAAGGCACTGATATATTCAATACTAGTCCTATAAGCCTTTTCTTCGTTTGGCTAATAAATGATTAAAAACATTTTAAGGTTAATGATCTCATGATGTGATCAATCATTCTAAGCAACAATATGCCGGCAGGGCTTCTCATCTTGCTGAAAGCAAATGATTGCTTCATAATGATCATAAGAAACACATCTGTATGCTGATTGGACAGTTAATTAAAATCTGATTCCATCTGGTAGTCCAGTTGGGAATGTCACGATTCGATTTAATCTACACTGAGCTGCAATGAACTTCACATAATCAAAGGGTCTAATGTGGGGCCGGGGAGAAAGAGGTGTGAGTTAACTCAGTGTTGCACACGGTACGTTGTATTTTCTCTTGAAGATTTTCTTCTTTTCTCTGTTATAAAAGCTAAAAACCGGGAAGCACAAAACTTTCATATGATGTTCTCAATATGAGTGCATTTCCCTCTATATGAGCTGTACTTACCTGTCCGTGTATTCTGTTTTCTGTCTCACAATGTGAGCACACCCTTGCAAATGCCCAAATTCAGTTGCTTATTTTGTTCTCATATCATCCATATGTAAGTCCCTATATCTATTATAAAACTTTAAAAAAATTACCACTAAAGTGGGGGGATGTCATAGCACAATTTGCTATCTGGCCATCATGGGTATCAGAAGCACACAATGGGTCTTACCGACAAATGTCGGGGTGCTAATGAGATTAGTTTCTGGAGGCCAGAGGGGAGAATTCATGTGTGTGCAAATTAGAGATTCTAACCGGCTGCTTGCATTCTGTGACCTATGACCCTTCCATCCTTCCTTCTAAGCCAACAGTGGATGAGCCTCTGCTTTCTCTGGACCTGATACTGCTTCTCATCTCTTATGGACCCTTGTGATGACCAGAGCCCACACAGATTATCCAAGGCAATCTTATTATTTTAAACCCTACCAATCAGCAATCTTAATTCCATCAGCCTGCTTAATTTTCTCTTGTCCTATAATAAAATATACCTTGGGTTTGAGGGAAAAGGATGGAGACATCTTCTGGGGAGCCTTTATGCTGTCTTCCTATCATTTTAACCGGTTTATTCTACTCCTTATGCCTGAGTAGAGACTAAGCATTTTTTTAAAAACTGTCCTTTCAGAGTGACAGGAGAATTTTCTCCTTTTTTATGTAACTGGTATTTGCCGGTTTTCACTCTGCTGACAACTGTTTCTAGCAACTGCGTGATAAACATGATTGACGGTTTCCCCAAGAGATGAAGAAGTGAAGATAAAGTTTGCATTGAAGGATGTTCCGTTTGGATTTTCCTGCAGTGTAGAATTGAGTAGATAGAAAAGGCTATTTCTCTGTATGAAAAAGCAGAACTCATTTATTAAAACTATGTCAAAAATTCACTGTCATCTCATTTTGTGATATAGAAGTTCCAAATTTTAAAGTTTCTAATTTAGTTATTGTGTGCTGGCCAATATTCAATCTCAATATTTTACTTTCCTTATTTTTTTTTCTTTAAAACATTGAAGTGTTTCTCATAAGATAAACATATTTCTACTGAAATTAAGTAAATAGGGAGTTACATTTTTCCTTCTTGAGGTGGAAGCCTCACAATTATTAAATCAACTTTAAGTGTAAAATTCTACAGAAAGCATCTAGTAATAGGTGAGGACATTCTTCTGCCACTAGAAATACATGCAGCGAGAGAACCATAAAGTCTTATTAGAATAGTGACAATCACAGAATTGTTAGACTTGATGACATAATATTTTAAAAATAATCATAGACATCCAAATTGCTCAGGCTGATCCATGCAGTTTTGATCATATAGGCAGAATCTTTAAGGTACATATTAACATGCAAAGAGGTTTGTCAAATTCGACAGACATAGTTGTGGGTACTAGTTAAGGAGTTACTTCTGTTTTGGTGTTGGATGCTAGAGCCTGAAGTCTCCAAAGTAGAGAACGGAAGATGGATGGTTAGAATATAGCAAAGATGAGCACCCAAGCATAAGCTTGAGTCCAGAAGACTGGAAGCCATGCTAGTTCTTCCTGTCTTTGACTTTGAAGATAGGTGGGCCCTGAAGGTCCGTTCTTGATACTGTGTCAGAGTAGGAACAGCTGAGGGAGACCATCAGAGAAAGAGTTGTAGGGCCGCGTCTTTACTTCAATGACATAGCAAGGAGATAACAGATGAGGTGCCTGAAATCATATCTGCTATTTTTCTTCTGCCATCAGTGAATCCCAGCATCTTTTCTCCTGTCTCTCCTGATTTGCAATATGCAGTGAAAGGAGTTCTGGGAAATGCCCTGCGGCCCCTTTAAGATGGCACATCACAAATCCCTGAGCAGTCTGAGAGCCTTTACCACTGAACAAAGTCACTATCTCCAGAAGTTCTCCAACGGTCAAACAGAAAATGACTTCTTTGTCCTCTTTCCTACTCCATATTCAATCTGGGTGTTTGGTTTGTTTATTAAAATATACACCACAGTGTGTGTGTATGTGTGTGTGTGTGTGAAGACCTGTGTCTCTTAAATTTTGTTCCTTCAAAAAGACTTATTACTTTAGATTTTTCAGCTATTCCCATTTATTCATTATTTTACTTTACATTGTATGTCCAATCTGTAGAATGTTAATACACAGGCATTTTTAGCCCATCACTCATAAAATTCTATTGTAATCATTAGGGAAATATAACTTATATTTTGCTTTACAAAAAAGTAATTACAAATGTCTTAATGTATGTAATCAAGAGGAAAATTACCGCAGTTGCTCAGATTGTCTATAAGAAATACCTTTTCTTAATTGGATGCTTATTAAAATCACAAAATTTGTTCTAATTTATCTTCAAAATTGTTTTGATTGTCTAAACCCATTTTATACAGAAGACACTGAAGAGAATATATATGTATATGAATGAGTTCATATGTGAATTTCAAAGTGAATCTAAATATAAAGGTGAAGATCTTAGAATTATTCGAGGAAATTACATTTTTAGTATCACATTTTTACCATTTTTATATACATACTATAATGCCTTAAATTATGCAGATAACACACTAACATTAAATAATAATTCAAAAAGTTAAATAATGTTGCCAAGCTCTATTTGCAGAGCATGTGAATTATTGTTATATTCTAATATAGATCTTTATGTATATATTTGTGAATACATGCTTGTTTCTGCGATCATGAGTCTTGCATTGGCATTACCCAGTGAACATTTTAGAGTTATGTTTCTTGCAATACATATCCCTGATGTTCATTATGTGTGTGATAATAAGAGTAAGGGTGTGATCAAAATATCAACAGCCATTCTATATGCTTACTATACTCTTCTGTTCATTATAAAATAGCCATGTATCTTCCTATTGCATCTTATAGGACTCTAATTACATTGAAATATTGAGTGGACAACATAAACCACAGAAGTTAACATACATGTGAAATGCTTACATCATTGCCATCATAAACGAGGTTACATCATTCAGAGAAAAATGTTCACATTGTTGTAAATTTAGTAAAATTGAAGCTTTAGATGAGAGGACCTTATCACTCCACTTTCCCTATAAGCCAGTTAGAAGGCACTTTTTTTTCCTGGCACCCTGCACTGTAGAATTGCATTTCATTTTCCTGTTACTGGAATCCGAGAACAGAAATCACTGATCTGTACCTTGCCCTTACTTCTATACCTTTCCAAATTTTTCCCCTTCTTTGTTGAATAATAGTATGTTCATTCTCATGCCTGAGGCATGATTGTCTTATTCAAGACAAACTTCTCTCAAGTTAATGGTAATGAATTTTATTTACTAAGGCTTTCCCAAGATGAATTTCTCTGGAGCAATGATTTTTAATCTGCAAATTGTAGAACCTCTTGAAATTAGATGCTAGATTATTATGTTCTATATTATTATTCTTCCATCCTATAGATTACATTATATATTTTATTCTAGTCTATATTACATTATTCTATGCAACATTACACTGTAGACTATCATATTTCTGGGGAGAATTCAGAACATATGAGAATCTGTTCAGAGTGTTTTTGGATAACATTTTTTCATTCTATAGTTCTTTCAGTTAAGAAAATAACAGTTTAAAAAAAGAACTTTTAACACACACTGCATAGCACTTTACAGAAACACTATGTTTGAGGAGGCTGGGCTGGGTGGGAGTCTGATAGCTCTGCTTTTAAGTCCATGAATCACAGTGTCATGCTGGCAATGAATTATTTAGTTCCAAATATTAGTTATTCTATTCCAGTGTGCATCAAGTAAGCATATGAACAGAGCACAGATAAAACATCTAGATCTAATTTTAAATATTTTCTGATATTATAATTACAGGAGCAAAGAGAATAGTGCTCATTCTGAATTTTTTATGCTTCTTAATTTTAAATTTTTATTGAAGAGATGAACATCATTTTATTTAGATCTCTGCTATATTGGCATCTAAAACAAATAAACAAAAAAATTAAGTCTACTTCTTTACCACAAGATCTAGGCATAGTCATTTTTTATTGATTTAATTTTTTTGTTTGTGTTTAACTCAACTCATTGACAGGTACATTATTTAAAGGGTTATCTAGGACTGGATATGATGAGGTTTAGGAAGAATAAACACCAGGCTGTTAATGTATAAATACTGAACATTGAACAAAAAAGTAGGATTTATTATGACACCTAACTTTCTTGCTTCCATAATTGGTTTACAGAAATTCAATTTACTAAGAAAAGACACGGCAAGAAGAATGTGTAAGAAGCATATCCAGTAGCTTCATGAAATATTTTTGGTGTCAAAAATGATCATTCCCTTATATCAATTGAGATTAACTAGCACAGAGGAAATCCTGAAGGTGAACATATTTGTTAATTCTTTGAGGAAAAAGTGCTGTCTGTGTTCCTGAAACGACATCTTAAAATTTCACAGTTAGTCAAGTTTTACTGGGAGAAAATTTGTGTTTATAACAAAAATTATTCACACACTGGGATTAGAGAAATTCCTGAGAAATACCTTTCTCTGAATATATTGTAGGTTCAAGGTTACAAATTTCTTGGTAACAGCTATGGTAACCATGTGAATGTATTAATGCAAAAGCCCCCAGATGGGCTGTGGAGATGGTTCAGAGGTTAAAGGTGCTTGCTTGCAAACTTACTGGTCTAGGTTTGATTTCCCAGAATTCACCTAAAGCCAGATGCACAAAATGGTTCATATTTCTGGAGTCCGTGTGCAATGGCAAGAGGCCCTGGTGTAGTTATTTATTCTCTCTCTCTCTCTTCAAAGAAATAAACAAATAATATTTTTAAAGCCCCAAGAAGAGTGCTGGGAGATGACTCAATGAATACATTCACACATACCATAGGTACACACACATGATGCATACATATACAGAAATGCCAAAAACTCTAAGAGAAGTGATAAGTTTCCTCTCTTAGACATAGAGGTATGTTAAAAGTGAATGTCATTCATTTTAACCCTTTTAAATTTCACTTACTGTAATTGACACTTGATTGCATAACCTACAATCAGTGTTATTCTGGAGCTGATTCAGGAGAGTCAACTGGAAAATTTAGAAGAGTTTCCAGTTATTTAATAACATCCATGATGACTTTTCCTCTCTTACTATCATGGTTGACTTTGAACTTGATGACTTACTTCACTGTCCCACAAAAGACAAACACGATGGACAAAAATGCTAATAACATATGGTATTCATAAGGTGGTGTCTGCAATGTATTCCTGGAAAAAGCCGTCTTCATTTCCTCTGTTTTGAATCCTGAACGACAGTCTTAAGATTGCTTCACACTTGAATTTATGTTATGAATTTCTTTATGTGATTATCAATGAGTTCTCACATGAGTATGCCAACATAATAAGAGCAGAACTCCAGCAACTCCATGACAAGTCATAAAACAATGATATACCTATAAATGGTAAATCACAGCAGATGATACTTTTCTCTCAGAAGAGGGGTGACGTCATGAATCATCTCAGCATTCCTCTAGAAATGTGAACTTTGGAGAAGGTAAAAGAGTGAGAACTTTTATAAAGCTTGTGCAAGGGAACAGAATGCTCATCTCCCTCGGTGACCCTCTGTCTTCACCCCTGACCCATACTTACAAAAATCTGAGAACGTGGCATATTATATTAAGATTCAAAAACACTCCTGGGCTTTGTGGAGACTGTGCAGAAACAAAGCATCCATGTGTTGATTTTTAGGAGCACATTTTTGGATTCCAAAACTGACCCTTAATTCTAAGAAGTGGATTCAAGTTCTTTTGACTCTGGGACTACTCCTGACTTTTCTACATCCCTGGGTGGCAACATGCAGAACGAACTAGTTTGTTTATGCTCATATTTCATGTCCTGGAAGAAGCTACTTGGAGCTTTTCAGCTTAGCTCTACTGTAGGCTGCCATTGGATTGGCTTCTTCTGGCTCTTAATGGAAATGTATCTTCCATATGTAACGGGAGGGCCTGTTGCCTTGCAGGTGAACACAATGCAACACAAATTACACATCCAATAATAGGATGTTATCTCACAGAAACAGACATTTGCTTCCGTTTTCAGGCCTAGAGGATTCCTACTTATCTTTTCGAGACAATAGGGAATCATTTGCTGTTATAAAATGTTTCCCAGTCAAATTCGATTTTAGAAACATTACAATTTTTACATATATGTTAAAGGAAATAGTTTTCCTTATTTTAACATTGCACATATTTAATTAGTACAGAAATTGCCATGACTACTAATAAAATGTCATTGCTATATGCCAGGTATTATGACATACGTTTGTATTATTTCATTCCATTCTTTTGAATCTTTTCATGGCATCATATGCTATTGTGGGTTTTTTCATATCAATATTCTGAGATGGGGGAAAGATAATTATATTTCCCAAGTGTTTAGAACTGTAAGTGTTCTTCTACGGCTCCTTCTTCAAAATTTAACTCACTCCCCTTTGGGAAAGATGACAATCTGGACAGAGGTAATGTCTTTTTTATAACCTACGAAAATCTGATTAAATTTGGTTCTGCCTACTTATCAACAGAGAGCACACACTACACAGGCTTCAGCCCCAACACAGTCCTTTTAAGCCCAACAGTGACATCACTATTGATGTCTCTTGTATTAATATCTACCCTTATCTATATTATTATCTACTGTAATCTACAGATCGAAGGCTGGTACTTTTATCTTCACGTTAACATTACAACATTTGGTTTTCATTATTCTATTGCAGTTTTTAATACACCACTATATATTTTTTTCCTTTCAGAAAGTTTTAATTCCAAGGTTAATAAGGAAACAATCCTATATTTTAAAGACTATTTTCTTTAAAGTAAAGCAAATACTTTTTCATTCAAACATTAAAGGGATTTTTTTTTAATCAATGATTTTATTTCCTTTTTTTTTTTTTTTTTGAGGTAGGGTTTCATTCTAGCCTAGGCTGACCTGGAACTCATTCTGTAGTTCCAGGCTGACCTTCAACTCACAGCAATCCAACCTCTCCCTCCCAAATGCTGGGATTAATGGTGTGTGACAGATTTCATTTCAAGTTGAACTGAGTATACTGAATCTAGGGGCTTGTGGCTTGTACAGATAGCTATCGGTACGCTGCTCAAGTATGAGGATCTGAGTTCAGGTCCCCAACATCCACTTCAAATTCAGGCACAGAGGTACATGCCTATAATCCTAGCACCCAGGCTAACCAGTGTAGCCTATCAGTAAATTCTAGGTTCAGTGAAAGACTCTGTGTCAAAAAACAAGGTGAAAGGCAATTGAAGATTCAGTGACTGGATTATACATGCTTCCTCACACATACATACAGACCCACACACATGTCCACACTCATGAACATGCATACATAAATCTACATACACTACTCACATACTTATGGAAACAAGAGTATAGGGGGTGAGCTTCTGTAGTCTGTAATTCTGTCATTCTGTTGTGAAGCATTTGGGCCATTTTTTTCACGATTTTTATTCATTTCAATTTACTCTCAACTTGGGGTTCCTTTCCCAACTGGAGAATTGACCCTTAAGTCACAGCCAAATCTCAGAAACTCACAAATAGAGCAATTAGTATCTTCTAAAATGCTATCTTCATTATTTTAAAAGGACAGATTAATTTTATCTTTAAAATAGCTCAAATGTTACCAACAAGCAAAACATGGTTTAAGTTTCTGAGTTTTATCAGCAGGTTCTGATTCTTTCTTCAAAAGTTCTGGTTCTTTCTTCACATCAAGCAAAAGAGAAACCTAATAGTAGTGTTGCCATTGCTGAGACATGAAGCCTTCCCTACCTTGACTCATAGGAGTTTCTGTAAAGAATTTATAAGCAATAGAATATTTCATTTGATTAGTATTAGAAAATTTCTTACATCGTGTCAACAAGCACATGTTCGCAGTTCAACACAACCTAGAGTTGTCATTAACAAATGCCCACATTCTGTCCCTTTCAACACAGTTCCAATGAGCTATGCACACAGATACTGTGGCACCGTATTAGCACCAGGTTGGGAGGATACTGTCAATATAATCTAAAATAGAAATAAGTGCAGGCAGTTTTAGTCTAATTTATGTGGGGAGGGGACTTACAAGAAAGTTCTGTCAAATAGGGAAATTGCCCTAAATGAAAAAGTCATGAAGAAAAGGTTTGGAATATTTTATTAGCAGTATGCTCTGGAAAGTTCTGGGTTTTTTTCCCATTGGGAAATGAATATGTAATTATTATTTCCAAAGAGCATGAATAGATCTCAGGTTGAATGAGTCATCTACAGTACTGAGGTCAATACCACTTTATTGAATAACCTTTTGCACTTTGTGGTGTGTTTCTGAAAGCTCATTTCCCTGTAAAGCCAAATGGAGTTTCATTTCTTTGGTTTGAATTCTGAAAGATAAGAAGTAGTCTAAGTGTAACTCAACGATCATTCCACCTACAGAAATAAAGTTAAATTTAATTTACTTTCTCTTGATGCAATTAGCTATATTGACATTAAATCACTATGCATTAAATATCAAGACTTCCTACTGGTTATGATCCTGTCGCAAGTATTTAGTATAAAAATAAAATGAAACTGCACACTATGTCACTAAGTCTTCTTAAAATAAGCCCTGCTTTTCCTTAAGTAACACATGTCCATTGTAGAGACCAGGCTCTGCTGTGCTTTTCAGAAAAAAAGAAGGCAAAATATTTTAATAAATGATTCATGATCATATGAAAACATATGTGCATTAACGTGAATACACACAAACAAACATCTTTTCTACTCTAAGTCTAAAGTCTACCTAAGACAAAGGAAAACCCATAGCCAGATAGGTAATAAAGTTGCTATCCCTTGTGATGATTTGGTCAATGAAGAACACATATTAAAAATGGCCTTGGCTGGGTAGTTGGCTCAGTCAATAAAGTGCTGGCCATGCAAGAAGGAACTGAGTTGGGTCTCTACTCCCATGCTGTCGAGGATGATTTTAGTCCCAGCGCTAGGAAGGAAGAGACAGGAGGATGCCTCGGGAATGATGGGTAGCTAGGTCGAAAAGGTGAGTGCCAGGCTCAGTGAGACTCCTTCAAAAAATACAAAAAAGGGGAATGAGAAGAGAAGACACCAATGGTTGAACTCTGGGCTGGGCATACACATGTTCACCTGTTGACAGGTGTGTCCACATGCATCCTAACAGGCATACACACAAGCACACACCGAAATCAACATATGCATGTGAAAAATTAAAAACAGACAGAAAATTCTACCGGAGCTGAAAATTTTTCATGTCTAAGTGATGTCACAGATACGGTTAGCAAAGTACAATTCCTTCCTCACATGTGATGCTGGTGGACCTAACCTGCCTGTGTTTCTAGTTGTGATAAAGTAGAACATGCAGGGTCACGTCTGGCACCTGGTATTGTATGGTGATGATGAATTAATGTTCTTGTTTCTGTCTCTCATTCTTTTAGAGCATGTGCCTTTTTGCTTAACCAGTGCTGTGTCCTGCTGGCCTCTGCTACGTCACACACATCATGGCTACTGAGTCTCTTGATTGAAATAGGAGTGGGAAAAAACTTCCTGAGCAAATCTCCAGCAGCTCAGGAAATACGACAAACACTTAACCAATGGGACCTGTTCAGGCTCAGAAGCTTTTGTACAGACAAACAAACCACACTCAAAACCAATAGACCCCCTTCAAATTGGGAAATGATTTTTGCATCCTAAGGTACGTTGAGAGGCTGACCGATACCATCTGGCTTTGTGTAAGCCCACTGTATGAGGTGCACAAAATGACAAAATACCCTACAATACACTTCTCAGGATACACCCTGTTTAAGCCATGTGGGGCAGCGATTACAGAATGGACACTACAGACCACTTTCCACAGGCTGAGCCCTTCCCTGCCCACTTTGTATTTATAATTCAATCAGTTCTCACAAGAAACCCATGAGGTTGTTTCATCCCCTTTTACAAATGGAGGAACTAAGGTTTAGAGAATTTCTTTGGCCACAGGGTGTCACAGAGCTAGAATGACACTCATGCCTTCCCGTTCTAAATGGAAGGTTTGGTCCCACTCAGTGCTGTTTCCTTCTCTGAATAAATGCTATGTGATTGCTTTGAGAATGAGTCAGGTGTGCTTTGTCCAGCGTTAACCAAAAAACTAAAGTCCTCTTCAGTGAGTCATTATGTCCAGAATGCTCCCTGGCTTGGGAACTTTGCAAGAGTTGGGCTAGACTTAATTTGAAGTGAGTAATTATACTCTGCTCACTTCGTTGATACACATGATATACTATCTTGCAAACTACAAGAGAAAAATCATAAAAGTTAATACAAATGTATTGAAAATACTCCCTGAGTGATTTTAAAGTTAAAAATCATGCTTCAAATGCCCAAATAAAAAAGAAAAAAATGTGTCTGGTAAGACTTAGTATGGGCTATCATTAAAAGATCAGAGGGCAGAAAGGAGAATATGAGATGATGAGAGGCCAGGGGAGGTGGGGGAGGAGAAGCGACACAAAGAGACATGTTTCCTGGAAACAGGAAAAACACAAAGCTAACTGTGTGTATGTGAGAACTGGGGATTTGCAGGAAGGTAGGAGGAGAGAAGAAAGAGAAGGGAAAATGTGGTGGTTTGAACATACAATGTCCCCCATAACCTCATGTGTTCTGATTGCTTGGTCTCCAGATGGTGGCAATTTAGGAAGGTTATGGGACTTTTGGGGAGGTAGAGCCTTGCTGGAAGGGGTGTGTTGTTGGGGATAGACATTGGGGTAATATAGTCTAGCTCTAAAGCCTCCTCTCTGCTACTGTGTGACAGCATGGGTCAAAGCCCAGCTCTAAAGCCTGTACTCAGACCCTCATCTCTGCTGCTGTGGTGAAACTTCCCTCACCACTGTGAGCAGAAACAAATTCTTTCTTCCATGAGCTGCTTTGGGTTCAGGTGATTCCCC
>PVHP010010075.1:0-48672 GCA_004024765.1 Zapus hudsonius | reverse complement strand
AGCGGAAAAGGTAGAGACTAAGAAACAGCATACTGTACTCTGATAGTGAGTACAGTTCTCTCTCTCTCTACTCTGAGGACAAATGACATCACAGCACAGAAGGTTAGTAAACCAATCATAATACTTAATACTTAGATGTAACTTTATAATTCAAAACTTAGTTCCACCCCTATCTATGTCAAGATAATTTGTCACATACTATGGATAATATGAAGATCTCTATTATGACTTCTATCAAAACCTCCTGAGAGACGGCAAATTCAAAAAATGCAAATCCATTTTAATTACTGACTTTCTTTTAACTGAGAATAAATCTAATAGACAATAACAGAGGTGAGAGAGTGGGAGGAGATTTAATCATGCAAATGAGCTGATGATATTTTACATCTATAATGTGTATACACAAGGCTTTATTTGTAAGCAAATTTAAACTTCACAAAAATTGCCTAGTACTACCAACTGTCATGCCCTACACTATAAACCATGGGCTATGCAAAAAGTCAGTCCTGGAGTTCTTACCAACAAAGAGCTTCTTTCTCTCCAAGGGAATCAGAGAAACCATGAAAGCAAATAAACATGGTAAGCACATACAAGTTTCTCATCTACCTATAGTCAGTGAAAAGAAGCCATTTCCTTCTTCCCATGTTGTTCATTTATGTGAGATTTAAGGAAAATCCACACAGCTAAGAACTGACTCACTGAATGGTGAACTCTTAATTTGCTACTGTTAACAATTAGCATTTTGATTGTTAATATGTTTGAGTGATGTTTCATTCTTTTTCTTTGAAATTTATATTTATTTATCTGCAAGCAGAGAGACATAGAAGAAAGAGAGACAGAGAGAGAGAGAAAAAAATGGACATACCAGGGACTCTATGGGCTGTAAATGTCCTCCAGATGCATATGCTACTTTGTGTATCTGGGTTTATGTAGGTACTGGGGAATTGAACTGGGGTCGTTAGGCTTTATAGGCAAACAAACACCTTAACTGCTGAGCCATCTCGCCAGCCCTCAGTATTCTTTCTTATACAATAATAATGAAGATTAGGAACCCATTAATGAAAATCATCATGTAGAAAGTGACTCAGATCATATTAAGATTTTTTAACAATGCATGTTATTCCTCAGATTTACCTCACATTTCAAATGAATTCTTTTTAAATCCAATTAAATTACTTGCATCCATGTGTGTGAGGGGTGCTCCAGGGTCTCTGTCCATAAAAAAATGAATGCCAGGCACACACACATACACCACTTTGTATCTGTCTTTACATGGTTGCTAGGGAACTGATTCTGGGTCAACAAGCTTTACAAATATGTGCATATAACTGCTGTGTCATCTCCTCAGCCTTCAAGTGACTTCTTTAATGTGCTCGAGTATATATACCTTACAGGTCAAATGTATGTTTCAGAGGAGGGATACATTAGGCAGAGACTGGCAGAGAAAATTCATGTAATATATTCTAGTATACCTACCAGCTCAGTAAAACTTAGGACACTTATGGCAGGACATATAAAATTGTGGTAACCCTGTTTGATGTTATAATTCCTATTGACATGCCTAGTCAAAGTTATACAATAAACACTCTATTCATATATGTGTGATATAATGCTATTTTTGGAGATACTTATAAAGCAATCACACACTCCTTTTTAAATTAATTTCTTCCATGGCTCAAGCAGTACAAATAATATAGCTCTAACTTTAAAGAGATGAGATCAGTACAATCAGGGAGGTGTGACTATAGATCAAATTCTTCACATTTTTTTCAGTTTTGCCTTCTGCATATGCAAATATCAATGAAATATATAAATGATTGGAATGAATTTGGGTCAATATGATTCTCTGAAATGTGTTGCTTCTGTGTAGGACATTCTTCCACAGTTTATATAGACGCATTGGGCCCAGACAGTGGAAGCAAGAAGTTCTTCCTCTTCTTTTGAAGAGTTGGTGACTAATTACCAATCCTCACTGACTCTCCCTTCCAGGCTTCACAAGTTTTCCACCCATCGCCTTCTTCACGTCTCTTTAGTGTTCTCTCTAGAAGGGAAACACACATGATGTATTCGAAATCTTTCAATGAGCTCACTACATTCTGTCAGCAATTGAGGATCAACCTAATATTTGATTTTGATTTTCCTCTTCTCTTTAACATCAAAGCAACCTTACTGCCACCAAATCTATCCAGGGGATCAGAAAATGGGATTCTGAAATTGCTCTTCATTCTATCCATTTATCATCGATATGTCTATCTATCCATCTTTTTATCATCTATTTATCCTTGTATAATTGATCTATCTATTCATCTATCTCTTTCTCCCTCCCTCCTATTCCAATTCTACTCTAACATCCGCCTCATGCACAAGCTTACAGACTTATTCTGTTGTAGCAGCAGAATCTAAAATTTCAAGAGAAAACCCATTTTTCTGAGCTCCAGGTTTAGTGAGAGATGTAAATTTGTATATTCACTAAACTCATAAAAGCCTAAAATCATGATACAAATAAGTAAAACCATGCCTTGTAAAATAATATTTAAAATATTAAAAATCAGATATATTTATGTGCATATATGTAGAGAAGTATAGTCATAGTCAAAGAGGTTATATATTACAGACAAAATTCATTATGGCCCTGCATTTCTCATTACAGTCCTTTCAAGCCAGAAATAGAACAATACTGTTATGCTAAAGGGAAAGATAAATTTATATCTAATGAAAATATCATTTATATAAAATCTTATAATATTTATGTAGAAATATACTATAGAAATAATATAAAAATCTCAGATACAGAAAATTAAGAGGATTTGTTGCCAAATGACATGCTAATGCAGTTTCTTTAGCTTTATGGGAAATGATAAAAAAAATAGGTATCCTGAAACTTCACGCTTGATAATTTGTTAAAAGTTTCCCTCATGAATACATTAAAATATGCATGATTACTAAAGGGTGTACATAATGTGCACAAAGTATTTTCTGAAGGAATTATCAATGAATGTAGGTGAAATGCATGAGGCTAATATAACCTAAAGCAGTGAAGATAAAAGACCTATGTAATTTGAACATTCCTATGTCTTACTGGAAGTGATAAATATTAAGTTATCTTTAATGAGTAAGTGTTTTATAATCTCTAAGGAAATATCAAAATGCAAACTCCCAAAGACAGTCAAAAATCACAAGATAAATGAAAATGAAACGCTAAATTGTTTAAATAATATAAAAGAACACAATGGAGATGATTAACTGAATTAAGCTTTTCTAAGATCGCCTTTGTGAACTATTTTGTTTTTTTATCAGAACACACCTTTCACTTTTTTGGACTTCTTAAGGCCTATTCTCTCTCTCTCTCTCTCTCTCTCTCTCTCTCTCTCTCTCTCTCTCTCTCTCTCTCTTCACCAAACATCTATTAAATCCACTTTCATGCTTGTTGCACAATGTGCTGACCATCCTCACTATTGCTTTTGTGTAATTTAAATACACTCCCAGGCATTCTGAAAATCTCATTCACGTTATTTATTATGTTTTCATTATATACTGAAAGATCTCCCAAATTTTGTATATAACAATATTAACATGTATATTTTTGATGGAAGAGGTATTAGATAATGTTCTTCAAGATGTGCTTGCATACTTTGTAATATCTTTACAGTGGAGTAAGACAGATAATATTATGAGACTTAGACATATGAATATGGGGATGAGGGAGGTATAAGATAGATTTAAAAGTTAATGCAGAAAGTCATAGGAATAATCCCTGGTTCAAGCCCATCTGGAATAATTTGCAAAATATAAATTTTGGTGTGTGAATACTCATGTGTGTGAGAGAGAAAGAGAAAGAGGAGACAGAGACTTAGAAAGTTTTTCTTCTAACCTATAGAATTAAAATCATATAATGCCTTGCATATTGTTACAAAAGTATTCCTTTTGCTGTTTGGGAAATACAAAAACTGGTCATGTTTTAAAAGACAATAAAAGAGTGGCCCACCATCCTCAACTGGTAATGACTAGAATTGTGAAGAGAGTGTGCAAGAGTGAGGAAAATAAGTTCATCAGTTATAATGCTTATTTCCTGTTCATTTCCTGTCTCCTTAGGCCTCCCAAGGTCAGAGATTGGTGTATGCTTTACTACTTATTATTCCTAAATGCTTCAAATATGGCACATCCTAGGTGCTGGGGATTCTGATCATTAAGTAATCCTACTTCTTGAGAGCAGATGTTCTCTACCCCTTCTCTCCTTCTCTTATTTTGATTTTTATTTTTTAGAGGTAGGGTCTCATTCTAGCCCAGGCTATCCTAGAACTCACTCTGTAGTTCCCCTACCTCTGCCTCCCAAGTTCTTGGATTAAAGGTTTATGACACCACGACAGACAATTTTGATCTCATTTATTCTCCCCTGTTCCCATTACAGAGCATGTTCCCAGACACTTCATAGACACCCAGAAATGTGTATAATCACTTTTATGAAACAAGATTATTGCCCTTGTTTGATTTGCTTTCATTATCATCATAGGATTGAAATATTATAAAAATGGGGAATAATTCATGACTCCAGTACTTGTTTTGTGGGTTTGGTCATCTTTATACATAGTATACAAACTAAAACTTATTCTCATTAAAACTTGGTTCTCATTAAGGCTATTACTTCTAAATAAAACTAAGTTTCAAGTGGGTCTCTTAGAAATTTCCATCTACATGTTTTCTTGTCTGTTTAATTTCTTTCTTTCCCAACCAGATATCCTTGGTTTCCTTTACTCACTGAATTTCCCAGATCACAATCTCTCTTAAAAATTAAAACAGAAGTGGCAAATGTAAATATTTTTGTCATTTTAATCATCCTTTTAGGTGAAAAGCAGCCAGTTTTCACCACTAAGTGTGATGTTAGTTTTTTTTTTTTTTTTTTTTTTTTTTTTAGATGCCTTCTATCAAGCCGGGAAAGGTCCACTGTGTTCCTCCCAGTTGAACGCTGACAGCTGGTGATGCAGACAGAGTAGCACTTGTACCATGAGAGAGAACTTGCACTGTAAGCTGCACAGTGAAAGCATTTTAGATGGGGAAAAATGAGTAAAGAAATGTGACTGAAAACAATGGAGCATCATAATAATATCATAATAATATTTAATCTAGTATATCAATATTACCAAACATTCTTCTACAGCAACAGATAGAAATGAAGGTTCTCCTCTACTAGGGAATCTGTCTCAGTATAGACTTTCCAAAAAAGAAAGAAAGAAAGAAAGAAAGAAAGAAAGAAAGAAAGAAAGAAAGAAAGAAAGAAAGAAAGAAAGAAAGAAAGAAAGAAAGAAAGAAAGAAAGAAAGAAAGAAAGAAAGAAAGAAAGAAAGGAAGGAAGGAAGAAAAGATTCCTTAGTATACTAGGTTATGAGTAACTAGCTTAGAGCTAAATTTGCTCTTGGCTGAGCTGTACTTTATTTTTGGGTCTTAACACCAGTCAGGTCTTTAGAGTGCTGGTCAATGAACTGTCACTTTATTACAAATGCAAAGAGATGAGGCTTGTGTGCCAAAATGAATGAATGTAAAGAATGTAATTCAGCTCTTCTACATAGCTGACATTTTGGGAGGGGGTTCATAAGACATTCTGAGTGGAAGGCAGCAATGTGAGCAGACACTCAGGCACAGGCTGCTGGTGTCGGCTTGGAGAGCTGTCTACTGGCCATGTCATTCATTATTTTTGAAACTTTTCTTTCTGTTCTTCATGAATGGCTTCTATGGGACCAAATAACCAGCTGAGAACTGCCACACAACTGAACAAGCTATATATATTTTTAAACAGTTTTGAATGCATCCTGCCCAATAAAACACAGTTAGGAATAAGAAGTTCTGAGTCCCTAATGAGGAAGTGGCACCATAAAATGAGCCCTGTATTACCACTGTCTTTCCTCAAAGCCTTTGCTCATTTCTAAGTTACATGTGTGTTGTTGAGAAGGAAAGTACGCTTAGAAAATCAGCTTCAAAGACATAAAATCTAAACAGAACTTTCAGCAATTACTGTACACACACGATGAGCACTGAATGAGAGTTACACTTGGTAGTGAGGCAGGGGCTGCCCCTCCCAAACCCCTACCTCGTTGGCACCTGCCAAAGTAGTCAAATAGAGTATCATTTCATTAACACAGCAGCAGAGTAAGACAAGGTCAGTGACCAGAAACACCTGCCATGGTCAATGACGAACATGAAGCCGAAGTTGGTGCATAATAAGCAGAATGAGCCGAGCTCAGGAGCTAACTATACCAGTCAAAAATGGAAAACTAGCCGGGTATGGTAGCACACACCTTTAATCCCAGCACTCTGGAGGCAGAGGGAGGAGGATCTCCATGAGTTCCAGGCCAACCTGAGACTACATAGTGAATTCCAGGTCAGCCTGGACTAGAGCGAGACCCTACCTCAAAAACAAACAAAAAATCAAATGGCAAAAGGGAGCTTCAATGTATGGCTAATCTCCACAATGAGGAGAGCAGTGATTGATCAGTTCAAATCTCTGTAGACCCAGGGGGAGGAAACAGGAGCATGCAGGCCAGGTTTGTGAATAGCTTGGCCCACAGTAAATCCAGAATCAACTACTCAATAAAATTACCTTTTTTTTTTCCCTCACTCTATATCTTATATATAAAAAAAAAACTTCCAAACCAGGCACCTGATGGCACCCCCTTTCAGGACCCCTCCCCTACTACAGGATCCTAATCTTCCTGTATTTTTCCTAAAGCATTTGGTTCAACTGCTCTCTGCTTTGTCTGCATCTCCTCTTCTTCAATGACACGAGACAAGGAACTCAATATCTTCTTTCCAAGATTGGTTTTGGTGACCTTGGATTCTTCTGGCACCTTAATCCCTGGTTCAAGCCCATCTGGACCAAGAGAAATTCACCATCACTCTCAAAGCTTTGGCATCAGAGGAACATGCCTATAATCCCAGCACTTTGGTGGTGGAGGCAGAAGGATTGAAAGTTCAATGTCTTCCTTAACTACAATGTGAGTTCAATGAGACCCTTGGACTATAAGAGACCATTTCATGGCCCTCTGCCCTTACTCCCTCCAAAAAGTAATAGAAAGAGAGAGAATTTAGCAATATAATGTAAGTAAAGGAAAACATGTACACTTCAGAGTGAGGATGGCAAGGGAGATAGGACAACGTTAGTTTCTATCCCCAAGACTAGCGAAAAGATGTTTTCCATGAGGACAAAAAAGGTCTCAATTTTCCAAATCACAAAAATATTAACAATAATAAATGAAATGGATAGGTTACTAGATCAGGAAATTAAAGCTTTGAGTGTGAAATCTCAAGAAACTCATGCCAATAGAAAGGGCAGAACTGAGTGATTGTATCCAAAGGAAACAGTGAACAGTCCTGAGAAAGCTGATACCAAAAAGAGACTGCGTTTTAAAATGATGACTTATTGAACCATTGGGGAAAAAATTAGCTGTTCTGAACTTACTAGCAAAGGAATGAAAAATTGATTGATTGATTCATACCCAAAAGAGAGGAATACTTACGGCGGCATCAAAAAGTGTAAACCTTCAAAAGTAGTAGATAAATTATCTAATAGAAATCGCTAGGAGTTCAGTTTCTTGTTTTATAGTTGTAAAAAAATTCGTACAAAGAACGTGCATTTCTTTTACAATAATAAAATAGGCATGTTACCTTGGGAGAATCTCTTCTAACATTCAATTTCAGCTCCTCTCTACTTTTTGAGCTAAGATTAAAAAAGAACAAAATCAGTAACTAAAGTTGTTTCATTTTCACTCACAAAAGAAGCCTTTTCTAAAGAACTTTGAAAGCATGTGCATGCATTTTCTTTCCTGATTTTAATTTTCATGGGAGGTAAATGGATCATTATCAAAGTTACAAATCTGTGACTCTGAAATGTCATTGTCACACTTAAATAAACAAAAAAGAATTACAGGAATACATTTTTTCCAGAGAAATGAATTCATTTCGTTTTGTATTTTATCCCTCAGAGAATTAAGAGCAGTTTTACCTCACTCAGAACATTAATTAAGAAATATTGTTAATAACATGTTAATCAAGCATACACAATGTTAAATAATTAAAGATCATTCTTAGTGGCAGTGATACCAACAGTTGGCATGGAAAAAAGTAATTGAATGGCTTAAAGAGCTTTTGAGAAATAATTGAACAATAGTAATAATATGTTGACTGCTCTTAAGGTCTGAAAAGCTTTGTGCTATATGTGATCAGTGCATCGCATGTGTTCTCTTAATAAAATAGTGACCACAAAAGGTAAGATCAAAATTTGTCAAAAGAAAAAGTCTGCTGCCATGAGTAGGCTGACCACACTCCCTACTGGAAGAGAACAGCGAACCAAGAAAAGAGCACCTGTGCAATGGAGGAGCCAAAGCCTGAGGGAGGTAATCAACAGCTTTTAATTTCGGCCAAATATTCCACTTAGTGAGGGGGAGCCCTTAACTGGAACTGGAGACTTAGGGTGAAATACACTGGGAGCTGTACTCTTGGGCCCCCAATGAGAGATGCACTATGTGAGCGATTGAAGGAGTGGCTACTAAAAATAGAATCTAGCTAATTCAGAAATGTGTATCTCAGTTAACCTATACTGATCTCATTCTCCAATGGAGATTCTGTTTGTATCTTTCAAAATACAGCGAGAGAGCTGTGGATCATCCAACCCTACCAATGAACTGCAGGCCAATAGCTGACATCTTGACAAGAGATGAGCCACCCCAGACATACCATGGAGGATCCATATGGAACCCCGCAGAGAATGATGGGATGAACAAGTGACCCATAGTCACAGCCAAACAGTCAACACAGGATAAACCAGTGAGACAGACACCAATGATTTTCGACACAACCTAAAGCAGAAGTACAGAGACCCCTAAGTCCTCAACAATAAAACAGCCTTAATACTCACCCACCACAACTCAGGGAACCTAGCATAAGAGGGGCTGGAAAGATTGTGAGAGCCTTGGTGGGGGAGAATACCCCAAGTCATGGCCCCCCTCAGTAACAACACACTAGGGCCAGCGGAACAGGACTGACTCCTAGGCGATCCGTGGTCCCCTGTCCCAAGGACTGATCCAGACTGACCACGGAGGAGGATATCCAGCTAATTGGGGATGGGGAAGAGGAGCATGGGGAACTGGGGTTAAAAACTCATTGTTTGCCCATTAAATAATGTAACTCATTACAGACAATAAAAAAAAGAAAGAAACCTGAAATAAATGTCAATGCATATAAGGAAACCAGAAACTGTGCAATAATAGTCCTGTGTTTCATTTCTGTCTTTTTTGTCTCCATTTTAACATTACTAATGGCCTATAGTTCTGCAATTATCTATTCTTTGGAGTAGATTGTTAGCTTATATTTTCTGAACTACATAAAAATATGTGTTTAGAAAAAAATGTTTCAATGTCTTTATCTCGGGACTTGTCACACCTCATGTTGTGTGTATGTGTACACACAACATGTGTTTGCGCGTGTGCATGCCTGCAGGGGTCAGAGGTCAGCATCAAATGTCTTTCTCAACCTCTACCCACCTTATTTTGTGAGATGGTCTCTCAACTGATCCAGAGCTCACAGATTCGGCTAGAAACCAGCCCAAGGTTTAGAGATCCTCTTATCTCTCTCTTCCCAGCTCTGAGGATACAGTCATATGTGCTCACATCTGCTTGTCACATGGGTTCTGAGGATCTGAACTCAGGTCCTCATGCTCACACAGCAAGAACTTTTCCAACCGAGCCAACATCCAACGCTCATAATCACATATTTTTAAAGATCTTTTTTTTTAAAATTTTGACTCCATTTACACGTGTGTGTCTAATCCTTGCAGATGTGACTGGCCTCAAAGGTTTGGAAATAATTGTTAAATTTGGACATGGGCAGCATCTTGATATTTTATACAGTAAATGGAGACATAAGATTTACGTCTTGGGGAGAATGCTCACCAGAAAACATGTCAATGTCAGTGTGGATGTGTTTTTCATGGTTACTGCCAAACCCATCTCTCTTTCTGAGGGACACCACCTCACCTTAAGGTCACTGCTGACGAGGGAATGCTGCATGCTTTCTGATTCTGCAGCATAAAGATAGCTGAAGACCAGTGCGGGGAGACCCTACACCAAGGCCAGGTAAGTCAGGCTTTGGAAGTGCTGTGGCCTGTGAGCTGTATGAAGTGTCTCATGGATCTTTTCTGCATCTCCTCTCTCCTCACTCCTGAATTATGAGGTTTTGGCAATTAGTGGTGAAGCAGAATTTGGAAAAATACTGTTGAGAAAAAACTGGGCTCTGGGCAAGTCAAGCCATGTGCATAGGCATCAGGAAGCCAAATCATCAACAAGAAAGAACTCAGCTGCCCAGGAAATAGAATGTAGTCATAATCCTATCCATCATCCTGAATCATGCTGTTTCCCACTTAAATCCTCCTGCTGAGATTCCCAGGGATACAGGGAATCCCCAACCCCCTTCCAGCTACAGTCTTCTTGAGTCTTTAAGGAATCTGTTCCAATGTTTCCACGTATCTTTGCAATAAGTTGTTTGGTTAACTTCTTTAGCAAATTTTCATGCCATGGCTCCACAAAGTCTAGCAGTGTGTGTGTGTGTGTGTGTGTGTGTGTGTGTGTGTGTGTGTTTGTGTGTGTGTATACACATGCATGTGCACGTGCATAAGCAGCATATGATAAATGAATATGAAAGTGCCCAAGATTGAGGTTTTGAATTCAGATTTCCAGAACTCATATGAATACTGGGCATGTCTGTTATCCCAGCTTTGGGGAGGGGGCAGTAGAAACAGGTGGACCTCCACAGCAAGCTGGCTAGTAATTCTAGCATAGTCAGTGAGCTCTGAGTTCAGTAAGAGACCCTGTGTCAATGATCAAGGTAGATTTTGATTGAGGAAGGCACATGATATCAACCTTTGGCCTCCACAAGGGCATACCCATATGTGCTTCTGCAGGTACACCTGTACACACACACACACACACACACACACACACACACACACACACACACACACATACACAAACAATACACCCAAAAAGAAAAGAAAACACAGCACACAGGGAATCATGATAGTACCAGACATGAGCAGCAAAATCAGGATGGCTGTGGAAAGTATCTAATTAGTCAGTTAGCTAGGATCGGTAGGAAGCCAGAGAAACACCACTGAGAAGACATGGGACAGAGAAGAAAAATGGAGATGTGGACAGAGAAGAGAAGGAGAGTGTGAGAGACAACAAGCCAACTTTACTCGAGGTACAGCTAAGTTTGGCAGTGTCTCTGAATGTATTTTATCAGAGTTATATTAGTCTCCCTCTAAATAAGGGCAACATTTTAAAGTTGTATCCTGTATCAAAATGGCCAATTGGAGAGTATTTTTTTGCTCTAAGTGTAGGCAGACTTCTATATTAACAAGGACATTCTTCAAATCATTATTGTGTTCATGGAATTTGTTTGAAGAATTGTGCATCTTAGAGAAACAAATAATTGTCCTAGTTTACTGTATCAGTGGATTAAATTTTCTCTTCCTAATACTTATATTTCATTGCACAAAGGCACAAAGCAGTGAATAGAATAATAATAGTATTAATTCAAACAATATATCTGTAAGAAATGACATGAAAATTGTTTTTCTTTAATTCATTAAAATGATTTCATGAGTTAATTCATAGCTGAATGTGTCAAGCAGTAGAAATAAATTTAGATTATAAGGAAAATTGAAAGTATTTGAAATCACACCTTGCCAGTAACTGAATCAAGAGTTCTTATAAACACACTTGCAAGAGTCCTGATTCTCACTTCTATAATTCCAGAAAGAGATAAAGTCATTACCAAAGGTCTTGATAAAAACTAATCCTTACATCCCACATCCTGGCAAAGTAACTGCCGTCTTGGCTTCACTCTCCCTCCCTCTCTACTGTACCTCCAACACCTTACGTAACTCTGCCACCTGTACAGTTTGCTCTATTAAGTTTTCTTTTTAAAAGCTCTCTAAGAGATCTTCCCATTCTTTCTTGAAGCTTATTTTATTCTAGCATCCACAGCTACTGCATCTGGTTCTACTCTGTTAAGTTAGTCAATACCTATGTACTGAATTTCCATTTCCTGGCAAGGACTGGGTGACATGTCAGAAACAAGACAATCACAGAAGCTCAAATTTAGGCAAAATACTAATTTTATTTCTTTTTTTGTTTTTTTAATTTAATTTCCAAAGTTCTTAAGATTTTATAAGTAGAGAAAACAGAATGAAACAATGATATTCACAGTATACCCAATGTTTACTTGTGCCAACCCCTAATCTACATATGCTACTGGATAGCTCCCGAATTTTACAATCTTCACCCCATAACAGGTGGCAAAAACTTGCATGTACCCAGTTTGGGTATGTGTCTTTATCCATTACATTGCACAGTTTAGCTGAAGGGTCTCTGTCTTTACATCCTACATTATTATTAGTTCAGCCTAAATTACTCAGTTCAGCTAATGATTCAATGCCCTGACCCCCTACATTGAACTGCCTTTTGACCTTACCACTTAGACCTTCCAAGGATCCAGCTGCAACCGTAGACTAAACAAGGAGCTGGTCCTGATAGAACACATCTGTAATCCCATCTAATGTGAGGCTAACATAAAATTCAAGGACAGCCAGGGTGATTAAGTGAAATCCTGTCTCTCCACAAACAAAAACAACAAGAAATCAATGAAGAGGAGCTTCAATATAAACACTATAATTCTCTCTTTCTGTTTGTTTCATGAGTATGTATGTGTGGTGTAAGTGCCTTTGTGTGGTACATGTCTGTATATATGTGAACATGTATGTGGGGGTGAGGGTGCAGATGTGCATACATGTGTGTGGAGGCCAGAGGTTGGCGTGTGGTGTCTTCCTCATTGCTGTGTACCGCAATTGTTCAGACTGGGTCTCTCACAGAACCAGCTCATGGACTCAGCTAGTCTTGCAATCAAACTTGCCCACTTTGTCTCTCCTCCAGAGTTCTGGGTTAGCAGACACAGGCCACCACACCCAGTGGTAAGTCATTCAACATCTTCATCAGCCCTCATGTGTAAACAAATGAAGCCAAGAACATGAAATTAAAATTTATGCTATAGAATCAAATGTGCTATTTGTTTATTTTTATTTGCTTAACAGGCTGAACCTTAGAGAACCAGACTAGATTGTTTTGATATAGCCCAGCCTTCAGTAAAATCGTTTTTTTTTTTTTCTTATGCCTTCTCATCTTAGATGCATTCATGTTTTCATTACGTTGATTTATATGTCTGTTTTCTGAGGGCATTTTTACTTGTGTATTTGTGACATGATTTCACCCTATAGCCCGGGCTGACCTTGAATTCACAATGGTCCTCCTGCTTAAACCCTCCAAGGGTTCTCTGTTGATTGATATCTTATTTATTCTAAATGTTGTCAGTTATCCATCACATAACTGAGCAAACACTTAAACGTTTTGAGTGATTTATTTACTTATTTGTGTGTGTGTATGCACACATGCACAAGTGTATTCATGTGTGCACAGCATGTCTTTGAAGGACAGAGGAAAATCTAAAGAAGTCTGTTCTGTGCCTTTCCACATTTTTGAGTCAGAGTCTGTTTCAGAGAAGCACTCATCAATTGGCCCAAGAGCGTCCATTTTCTTGGTCTTCCTTTCTTGGCTGTAAATGTTTTAGAATTACAGAAATATTCACCACTTTGTATCTGACTTTACATGAGTGCTGGAGAATGAAACTTAGGTCAGCAGGCTTTGCCTTTAACAGATGAGCCATCTCCCCACTCCCATCATTACCTTTAAGACATAAAATCTTTTTTTTTTCTTCTGCGAATATTTCTAGTAAGTACATTTTGTTTAGGGAGACTTAAGCCACACATTTCATTCTTGACGTGCTCTCCATCTGAAAGATGATTGCCAGAACTCTCAAGGTATCCAGAAAACAGACCCCCATCTACATTACTATTCTTGTTACATGGGGCAGAGGCAAGAAAACTGCAATATGCTCTATAATCTGGATCAAAAGCCTTCAGTATTTACTTCAAACTCCAAATGCCAAGCGTATTCATATTTGCCCTTTGGCAATGCATATATTGGAACCAGAAAACTTGGATACTGTATGTCTGTCACCATAACAAACCTCAACTCCTTTCCTTGTTCTGTGTACTCTCTAAAAAAACTGGTCCTCTGTTCTGCAGGGTTCATGTACTCTGGATTTTGTAAGCTATGTCCCATGATGCTGTTCTCATGATTCTCTGACCCTCGCGATTATCTTACTGCTTCTTTGAAAACAACCATCCTCATATCTGCTCTTTTGGGTATCTTGGGGTATAGTTTGTGTGATAAAGGCTAGATAAATCCTTGTTAATTTTTCCCTTCATTTAAATTTCTTCATTAAATTGGACTACCAAACAAAGGATTATTTTCTATCATTTATCCCATGTGTTTAATGAGTTTTCAAATTTTTTTGAAAGTATCCACCTGGGAAGATGGCTCAGTGGATAAGGGCTTGCCAAGCAAGCTGGAGGACCTGAGTTTGTGTCCTTAGAATCCACATCAAAGCCAGATGCTGTAACACCAGTATCCCAGCACGCTTATCACTAGAAGGTAGGAGGAGACAGGAGGATCCCCCAGGAGCTGGTGTGCCAACTTGCCTGGTGAACAAAACACAGTGAACTAGGACAGACCCTGCCTCAAACAAGGTAAAAGTCTAATATTGACACCAAAACTTGTCCTCTGACTTCTGCATGCATGCTGTGGGGTGCATATCCACACTCACACTTGTAATCTTGCACATACATCATGTACACAAACCCCCCAAAATTTATGAGCTCATCTTTTTTATATTTAAAGTCTCATAATCAATTTTTATTTTGTATTAATGTTTAAATTGACCCATATTTGGTCAGTGGGTCTTTAAAAACATGGAGCCTGATTCTTTTGACAAGGATTCAGAACTCTTGACAGCCTCTTTATTTCCTCATAGCATCAACATTTTCCAGGCATATTTCACAGATTTCTATACCAAAAATTATCTATTTCTCCAAAGAGTGCCAGTTGCTTTGAGTGTGAAAGATGGAGAAAGATGAGATATTGGATAGAGGAGAATAGTGTTTCATCATTGCTTCTATAATTTTTTCACTGAAAGAGACCAATTATTTGTTCATAGATATTAATAAAATATTTCAGTGACTTCACACTAGTATTTAACTCAGAACATCTAGGATTTGAACATCTCTAGTTTTGTACCTGTTTATTGTTTTATCCATCTGAATGCCCTGATTCTCAGGAGAGCCAACCTGTCCATTTTTGCTTCATTACTCTCCATGAATACAGTTGTCTCATAATAACAATACTAATATTATACCAACAAGCATTAGTGAAAATATTTTAGATTTTTTGAACTTTTTTATTTCTTTTTTTGAATATTTTATTTATTCTTTTTCAAGGAGAGAGAGAGAGAGAGAGAGAGAGAGAGAGAGAGAGAGAGAGAGAGAGAGAGCACCAGGGTCACCACCTTGTGGGTTTGGCTTATGTGGGACCTGGGGAATTGAACCTTGGGCCTTAAGCACTAAAGGCAAGTGCCTTAACCGCTGAGCCATCTCTCCAGCCCACTTTTTTATATTTCTTAAATTTATAACAACTGAATGCAGTCATTGAAAATAGTGTCCCCTGCCACAAGGACTGATCCAGATGACCCAAGGAAGAGGATATCCAGCTGATTGGGGTTGGGGAGGGGGGCATTGGGGAATTGGGGATAACAACTCATTGTTTGCCCACTAAATAATGTAACTCATTATGGACAATAAATATATATTAAAATAAAAAAAAACAAAAAAATAGTGTCTTACTATATAGCAATATTCATCTGTTAACTTTTCATCTTTATATTAGGCACTGATAACAACTAATTTTTTTGTCTCATTCTTTTTGTCCTCCTCTGTCTCCTATGTTAAAATGTTCATGAGCCCATAACAGTGCAGGCCTTTTAGGGGTATTGGTAGTCACAGTGGATTCATGAGTGAACCAGTCAGTTCAGGTAGGAAGGGTCTTACCTAAAAGTACCTTCCCGCTCTATCACTCTTAGTTCTTTTCTGTCCCCTCTCCCTTATGTTCCCTGAGACTCATAGGGTGTGTTAGAAATTGCCTGCTGTTTTGATCTCCCCTGGCCTCTTCTTTTCTACTTTGATGAGTTTTGAATCTCTTCATTGTTTGCCACCATCTCCACAGAGGCATTTCTCTGGCTAGTAGTGAGAGCGGTACTCATATTCCATCCACTACTTCTTTTGCATAATTTTCTGGCCCTTTAGGGTTTAATAGAAATGTCTTGTCCAGTAATAGGCAGTTGGCTTTCTCATCTTGTCATCCTGATGGGTCTTGTGTCTTCCTAGTATCTATTGTCTTCTGTAAAAACCAGGTTATATAAACAAGCGTGAAAGAAGGATTAATCAGAGGGGATAAATTAGAAGGAATTTTGATGGACATAATATCTCTATGTAGCCAAAGAACAGTGGAAGATTCCCTCTAGGCTCTGTACATTCCCAGTGTCCCAGCAATGAGACGGTAATTCATTGGAACATCTGTTTTTATTTAACATAATCTGAGCCCCCAACTACACAACATTTACAGCTAGTCTTCCTTGCTTTTCTCTCTGTGAAGTTCTTCATTTTGTGAGTATGATGTTTGGTTGAAGAAGTAGTGGAGGTGAAGCTAGTTTCCATTTCTATGTGAATATTTTGACAGCTCTATCTAAGGTTCTTGAGTACATTGTATAATCATACTGGTGTATGAATAGCGTGCATTCCAAATCATGGAATCGCTGGGTCATAGGTAAATGAGTGTCTATGCTATTAAAGTTTTGTTGATTCTCGTTTTTAAATATCAGATATTTTGTCTAAAGTTAAACATTGATCAAATTAAATATTTTCTTACTATGGTACCAATTCATATATTATAAAAAACATGCATTATTGCCATAATGATAGCTTCCTTAATTTAATTTTAATTGGCTTTACTCTTTCTTTAAATGAATTTGAGAATCTTTTCATTTCGAGTCCCATGATTTTCTTTTTGAGCTCTGTATTATTGTCCCACTTATATAATGGGACTTTTTTTTTCTTTTTCTGTTTTTGTTTACTGCTCTTTTTGAGCTAGGTATCACATTTCTTTATCTAAATGGATATTTGCAAATATTTTTTCAAAGCACTAAGTAGTAAATATCTTAGGTTTTAGAGTGATATCTCTGCCATACTGCTCACTTTTCTAATTGTAGTACAGAAAATTTTAATTCTTTCATAGCTCCATAATGATCCTTCTCCTGGTATCCTTTAGGACTCATAATAAGACATTTTGCCTTAACAGATTTCTTTCTTCTATACATCCTCTTAATGGCTTTTCTTTTTCTTCTGTCTATATACTTTCTCTTTTGTCCATTAAGATATTTTACCTAGCAATTTTTTTTCTCAGTGTTTGGTTTAGCTCTGACAGTAAGCTTACATTGATAGTTTTAAAATGAATTGCTGAGAACACTATTACAATCTACACTTTTGACACAATAGTTAAAAATTATAAGTAATACATAAGTCAAAAGATTTGATTTAGTCATTCTTACAATATGTATATATTTCATATCACCATGATTTACAGAATGCTTGTATGATTTTATTTATAAATTAAAATTATAATTAATAGGAACTATGGCATCCATGATCAACTCTTTCCTAGTGTTGTGATTGTAGCCTTGCATTTATTAGTTGTTAATAGTTATTCTCTAATTGCTTCATAAGTGCTTCCTACTTTAAGTGTAAAAACCCCATTATAAAGAACAACACTTGTGGCTTGTATCCAGTACTGAAAGCCACCAAAGTTCCCATTTTCTATCTTATTTCCTCCTGTAGAATTCTTCCTATATACAAAGATTGCATCTTGACTGTGTTTAATGGCTTGGTACCATGTTGGTTTAACATGAAAGCTCTCTCATAGAGTCCTGTGTTTGAACACTTAATCACTAATGGTGACACTGTCAGGGAGACTGTAGAACTTTTAGACAGTGGAGCCTTGCTGGACAAAGTGTGTTACTTGGGTTGGACCTTGAGGTTTGACAAGCCTACTTGCTATCTCTCTTTTTCTGCTTATTTCCTGCTGACGTGAAGATGTGATGCCTGTAGTCTGCTCCTGTCATGCTGTCCCACCAAGATAAATTTCCCCTCAAAGTTTTAATGTGAAAATACACTCTTTGCTTCCACAAGCTGCTTCTGGTCAGGTATTTTGTCCCGGCAATAAAAGAATAACTGATACAGATATTGTGGAGTTTATTATCTTAACTTTAAAAAATATTTTGTGTATATAATTTGAGATAGAGAGAGGGGTAGAGAAGTACACCAGGGTTTCCTATCATGGAAATGAAATCCATACACATATGCCATTTTGTGTGTCTGGCTTTACATGGGTGTTGAAGAATTGAACTCAGGCCATCAGGCATTGAAAGCAAGTAACTTGAACCACTGAGCAATCTCCCCAGTTCCTGGAGCTTATTTTCAATTTAGTGTATTATGAATGTTATCCATGGCATATTTTGAATACTTTTAATTTCGTTTTTGTTATTCCCTTGGTGTGTGTGTGTATGTATGTGTGTAGTACATATGTACATGTTTTATTTTCATGTACGTGTGAAGATACGTGTTGCCACAGCACATGTGTGGCTGTTAGAGAGCAACTTCAGGTGTCATTGATCACCTTCCAGCTCGTATGGGACATGGTCCCTCATTTATTGTTCATCACTGAATTGGCCAGGCTAGTTCACCTACTATCTTGCAAGTGATTATTCTACCTGCCTGATTTCTCAAGGTAGATGCATCAGGATTACAAATATTAGCACTGTTGCAATCAACTTCATTCAGGTTGTGGGGATCCAAGCTCAAGTGCTCATGCTTGTTCACCAAGTACTTTATTCACTGGGCAATCTTCCCAGGCATATTTTTTGTTAAATTATGAAATGAATTATTAAGTTGTTGAGACTGAAAAGAGAAATCAGGAAGGTTCACAACTTCACTATTTTTGCCACCTTCTTTCTATTAAATGCTCCTGTCTAACTTTTATCATGAAACATAAAAACTAAAAGTCTTAATATTTACATAATTAATTTTACTGGATATTTTAATATATTTTTTGAAAACTGAACACTAGAAAGTGAAGTTATTCTCAGCACTTCTAAGAAATTTTAAATGAAACAATAGATAAAATTATGCATTAAAATAATTTGGTTTACTTGCTATTTTTACTTAGTCATGCTGATATAGGATATTGGGGTTCAGGAAAGAGTCCACAGACCTTGAACCCTGAGTTAATGCCTGCTTTTAACCAAAGAATTGGATAAAATAAGACAAAGAAGGATAATTATTAAGTGAGTACATATATTAGAGTAAGTACAAAACCAAGGGAATGAAATGGATATACCCCCATGGACTGAGGCCATGTGGTGGGCCTGAAAGGAACATGAGAAGGGAGTTAGGGCTGAAAGAAAAAGTGCAAAGAGCTCCTGACATGTGGAGAGCAGCAGGGAATAGTGAGCCCAGATTCTCCTCTCCCCTTAAAGCTCATCAGAACCTGGAAGGTCAGGAGTGATGAGAGCTTGCCCTACCCTAGTAAAAGTTTTTATAACCCTATGGTGGTGGGCCCTACCTCATGCCTCAGGTGAACCAGAGAGATAGCTGATTGGTTTGGGCTAGGTTGACTCAGGAAGTTATGGGGTCTTAAACTTGACAAACAATGACAGGATTAGATTTAAATTCTAGGAATGGAGACCTCCCTTCCAGGGAGGGGTTAAGGTATGGAAAAAGAGGTTTAGCGAACTTCCTTTAGGCAAGAGATAAGGAGGAGCCAGATTCTTCTCTGGTTTCCAGCAAAGCTTAGACTGCAAAGGCAAGCCTAAAAGACAAACTGTGGTAGTCAGCCACATACCACTGGGATGAATCTCCAAACCAGGCACAGTTTATGGAAGGAAACGATTTATTCAGGCTACCAATCCAGGGGAAGTCCCATAAAAGTAAAAGAGGCTGGTCCTCTTTCACAGGTCTGAGCAGAAAGAGAAACCCATCACCAACACCACACACAAAAAATAGCAAACAGGCAGGAGGGGCCAAGGAGAGAATTTCTTTTCCTTTATACAGCCTTAGGGTGGGGTCTTGAAACCCTTCCCCAGAATTAATGGCTTCCTGAGTCTCTGGAATTTCCTTCCTGCACTGCCCACACAGGAAAGGATGTTTACTTCCAGCTTCTTTGAGCTTTTTTACATCCTGCCCTCTACTGAGAGGCTGCCTTCCTGTAAACATCCTCAGAGACCCACATGAGGTAATTAAAAAGATCAAGTTGACAACAAAACCTAACCATCACAACATCTATCTCTATTTTTATTTTCAGAGACTCTGTCACCCTAACTGCCTCAGTGCTATATATTTGGTAATACTTATCAAAAATTGTTATTCTTTCTAATTTGTAAGATCCATGTAATGTTTTGAAGATCTCTGAAATTCAAAATAAATAATTTTCTAACCAAGAAACCAGTCTTGCTTTCAAAAAATTATTTTTTCAGACTAAGCTAATTTCTAAAATTGTATTGGTGATAAATAAATTCACATCTCTTAGGACACTTTTTATTTTCTCAAGAATCTATAAAGTCCCATTACCTATTAATAGAGCTTGATGCAGATTACTAAAAGACCACTTAGTCATGAGAACTCAAATAGAGACACATATTGATTCTTAATGTCTGTTTGCACTACATCAGGCTTAATTAGACAACTTTTACTCTAGTTATTTGTTGAGCTGTATTAGAACATTAACACCTGAATTGAAAGAATGAGTGGTATATTTTGTACACAGGAAAATGATATTTTTTTAAATGAGGTATTGTTTTTTACAAATAGTCACTATGATTCCACTACTAAAACTTCAGATGCTCTAATTATAAACTGAATAAAATTTTCAGAAAAGCATCAGATGCTATATTTGAAGTGTCAGATGTTTAACATGCTAGCAAAACATGTCTTCAACTTTGCCTCAAATCATTATTAAAGCAAATAAATAAATGGACCACTGTTGGCAATAAGACTATGAGGTCTTGTTGATAAAAGAAACGCTTTTTAATTCTTCAACACTTTGGAGTGGGACCATGATCCTAAAGTTAAAAGCTAAAATCTGAAATCTTTGACTAGAATATTCAGTAGAAAAATGTCTATGATACTGCATCAGGCAAGCATTTATTATCAAATATATTAAATATGGTTACTTTACAAATTGGTTAACTGGCCTCCAAGAAATGAAAACTGTTTTGTGTGACAATGTTTTTAAAATGCAAAGGAAAGCCACAGATTTGAATCATAGATTCTGAATACATACATCAGAAAAACGACCTCTAAAACACACTTAAAAATTTCTTATAATTTAACAACCAAAGACACATAATCTGCTCAAAAATTGGCAAAAGACTTAGGCTAGTACTTCACAAAGATACATAAACAGCCAAAAGCCAGAACACAGATGATCATCATGGACCAGGAAAATGCAACTCAAAACCACAAAAAGATACTGGTGCACAGATAGGAATGACAAGAAAATTAGCACAGCCAAAGGACAGAGATTTTGAGAGATTCTCTTATTCTTATCTGTCACTCATTGAGGGTCTTTCTTGTGTCTGACATGCATTACTTAGCTTCCAATGAATGAGTAATTCGTTCACTGAATGGAAAATAAAATTTCCCCTGATTTCCAAACACTGCTAATAGAAAAGAAATCTCTCTTATGTTTCTCTATCCATCACTAACTTTGGATGTTCTGATTTTCTAAGACATTGATTGATATTTTATATTTGGTGATAACAGTGTAATAAAAAATAAGATTGCATTCCCACGAAGGAGGGCTCTTTTTTCCCCACATCCTTGAGAACATCTAGTGTTGGTAGATTTTTTTAATGATTGCCAGTCTTACTGGAGTGAGGTGGAATCGCATTGTTGTTTTGATTTGCATTTCCCTGATGATTAATGATGCTGAACATTTTCTTAAGTGAGAATTAGTCATTTGTATTTCTTCCTCTGAGAATTCCCTGTTGATCTCAGAGGCCCATTTTGTGAGAGGACTGATTGATATTTTATTATTTAATTTATTGACTTCTTTGTAAATTCTAGACATTAGACCTCTATCTGTCTATCTAGCTAGCAAAGATTAACTCCCAACCTGATGGTGGCTTTGAGTATGGTAAGTTGGTCTGTGCAGAAGCTATTTAGCTTGATGAGATCCCATTGGTTAAGTAATCGCTGTACATCCTGGTTTACCAGCAGTTTGTTTGGGAAGTTTTTCCCTACTCCTATTTCACAGAGCATTCCCCCTATTTTTTCTTCCAAGATTTTGAGAGTTCCAGGTCTTGTGTTGAGGTCTTTGATCCTTTTGGAGGTGATTTTGGTGCAGGGTGAGAGGACTGGGTTGATTTTCATATTTTTACAAGTGTTTATCCAATTTGCCCAGCACCATTTGTTGAAGATGCTATCTTTACTCCAGTTGACATTGTTGGCACCTTTATCAAATATCAAGTAACTATAGTTGCTTGAGCTTAGGGCAGGGTCTTCAATTCTGTTCCATTGGTCTATCTGTCTGTTCTTATGTCAGTACCGTGCTGTTTTTGTTACAATGGCTTTGTAATATATCTTTACATTGGGTATGGTGATACCTCCTGATGAGCTGCTTTTACTAAGGATAGCTTTGGATATCCAAGGCCTTTTGCCTTTCCAAATAAATTTGGAAATTATTTTTTTTCTGTCTACAAAGAATGATGCTGGCATTTTTATTGGCATGGCATTGAATCTGTATATTGCTTTTGGGAGTATTGCCATTTTCACGACATTAATTCTACCTATCCAGGAGCATGGAAGATATTTCATTCTTTTTGTGTCATGCTCAATTTCCTTCTTCAGTGTTTTCATGTTTTCATTATACAAGTCTTTCGCATCCTTGGTTAGTGTTACTCCAAGGTATTTGAATTTTTTTGAGACTTTTCAGAATGGGAATTTTTTCACTGATTGCTTTGTACAGCCACTATGAAAAGCAGTGTGGAGGCTTCTAAACAGGATGGCTATAGAACTACCAGTTGACCCAGCTCTCCCTTTACTGGGCATAGATCCTCAAGACTCCTCGTTTCAGCACAGATACATCTGCACAACCTTGTTTATAGCAGCTCAATTCATAATAGCTAGGAATTGGAACTAACCTAAATGTCCAATCGCTAAATGATTGGATATCAAAAATGTGGTACATATACACCATGGAATTCTACTGGGCAATTAGGGAAAATGACATAAAGACTTTCAAAGAAAAATGGACGGATTTGAAACAGATCATACTCTGTGAACTCACACAAGAACAGAGAGATAAGCGCCACATATTATTCTCTCTTATCTGTGGCCCCTAATCAGGTTAAACTGAACTGTAAGTAAATATGACTAGTGACTCAGGTGAAAGGCAAAGGGGACAGAAGGAAATGTGGGCAGGTGTGGAAGCAACAGAGGGGGGAGATATACACAAACTTAACCTAACAATAATCTGATTCCATAGAATCCTTTCTTCTGTACAAAACATTCTGGAGATAGATAGGGCCCCAAAGGGTGGGGGGTGAAAGCCTACCTATGGTACAAAGGACACTGACCTTTGGATCCCTGACCCAGTAAGTAGTTACCTACCACAATGAGCTGTTGATCAGAGTGACCCACATGGTCCCTAAAACAAGACAAATTTTTCTCACAGCCCTTGAATATCCACCTTAGGCAAAAGATAAGAACCTACTGCTGAAGATTCCACAGACTGATATCACACAACACTGAGTGACTCTGCTGAATTCAGAAATGAAATCAGCTCCCAGATGGGCAGCCTGGGTGATGCCCGATGGTGTTGCATGAGCTTCCAGGGGAACCAGACCAATGATATCCTGAGAGAGCAGGAGGCATCTTCAAGTTGCACCAACCAATGGACTGAGAATGCAGAACACACTGCTATTTGGCACAGACAAACAAGAAAAGAATTGCTCCTCTGTGCAATAGTGGTGTCCAACCTAGGTGGGTAATCAACAGTTGGCTAATTGGCTTTAAGATCTGCTCAAAGGCAGGGAACCCCTGACTGGTAAGGGGACCCAAGGCAACCCTGAATTGGGACCAAGAACCCCATCTACGTTGGGAAGTCATCATTAACCACAGGTCCTCAGAAAGGCTATACCCACCAAACACTCACCAACCTAGCAATATTTGTCTCAAATGACCAATAATAAGCTCACTCTCCACTGGAGACTCTTCCTTGCATTGTTCAGAAAGCAACTAGAACCGGGGACAACTGAACTCCACAAAAGGGACATGACTTGATGGGGAACACCCAAGCAGGAGACAATTCACCTCAAACTCACCATTTAGAGCCCTAACACAATCTCTAAGGAAGGGAGATGGCGAGCAAAAAAGCTATTTGCGCAGCAAGGCAAATAACCTGGGGAAAGACAATAGAGAGAGGCACCAAGGGTGCCCAAAATTGCCCAAAATACAAATCTACAGACTCTTAAGAACCTAATAACTATGCAAAATATAAACTCACCCACTATAACTCAGGGAAATTTGCTGAAGAGGGGGTGGAAAGATTGTAAGAGTCATGGGGGTGAGAATAACTAATGCATATGAGTTATTGTCATCTAAGAACCTTAATACTGAGCATATTGTTGTGTTAATATATATAATTCTAAGCCAATAAAAACATTTAAAAAAAGAATCAAGCTGGGCGTCTTTAATCCCAGCACTACAGAGGCAGAGGTAGGAGGATCCAATGAATTCAAGGCCACCCTGAGACTACATAGTGAATTCCAGGTCAGCCTGGACTAGAGCGTGACCCTACCTTGAAAAAACAAACAAAAAAATTCAAAAAATAAAATAAAATAAGAATATATTTGGAAATGAGTATAAATCTATGTGATGTTGCTCTGAGTCCAGACATTCAGGATCATTGCTAGAAAATTCTGAAGAAGGTAGTATTCTACCAACTAGCCACTTTTTCCATATTGGAAATTTCCATTTATTAATTTCCATGGATGCTCCTTGTGGTACTTTAAATGTGAATGTATGTGCCCCATAGCCTGAGGTATTTTCCATTAAGCTTACAACTTAATTCTCCAGCAGTGTGCCAAGGGGCCAGATCTTGAGTCCATCCCTAAGGTGTGTAGAGTGCCAGTTTGAGCTCTAACTATTAATGCTTGCTGCTGTTATTCTCTCTCTCTCTCTCTCTCTCTCTCTCTCTCTCTCTCTCTCTCTCTCTCTCTCTCTCTCTCTCCTTTAGATGCATGCTAGAATGAATCAGTTTCTTTGCCATGATAGAATTTCCCCTGAATTCCAAAATCATGAAATTGTCACCTTTTCCTTCCATAAGCTTCTTCTGGTCAGATGTTTTTTCCAGAAAAGAAAGGGTAACTGCAACACTCATTGTTTAACTTTCTTAAAGAAATGAGTAGATTTGCAAAATGAATGATCAATACTCCATGCAGAATTTAAAACTAAAAAACTATATATAATCATAGGACATGTCCTTAGATTCATAGGAACAGCACTAGTTATTAGTTTGCTAAATTCATGAATGTTTCTCAGGGAAAATCTATTCTTTTTTTAACAAAACAAGTTTATGTAGCAGAATCCACAGCTATGTAGAAAAATCACAGAAGGGTCATGACATAACCATGCAATACAACACAAAACTAAGTTCAAAGGTCCACAGGTCTCTATGTCATGGAGAAAATATAGCAAATGCTGAAAAATCCATTCTGAGTAAATAGACACCTGGAAAATTATTCAATGGTTTGTTACAAGGAAAGAAATTCAAAATAAGTAAGGAGCACACATACATACCAGTGACTCTATGATTTTGCTTAAAGGTGTGTCTTGCAAAGAACAGTAGATTATTGATATGTACTGAGTGGTTGAAAGGTATATGTTTAAATTAAAATAGGCAAAATTTTAAAAGACATCCAGGAAATGATGATAAATAAGAGAGGAGTAATGTCTTCAATGTTTAACTATTAAGATGACAGGTTTAATTGAAACATGAGCAACTAAATTGGAAAAATTAACTTGGATAGAAATTTAATCTCTGAGTACTTCATTGCTGAAGAGAAGAGAGAATGTGATGACAGTTGTATACTTTCTATTGTTTGAGAAAAGTGTAATTCATCAACTTGATAGATTAATTGTCCTTAATTTAGATCATGGAGTATCTTCTTCCAAAAGTCTCTGAAACAAATAATTCTTACATTACTTTGAATTCCATATTACCATTTATAAAAATCATGATAATGGACTATTGATCATCTAAATAGATTTAAAATAGCAATACTACTTCAAATCTATTTACCTGTCATTAAATCCATCCTTCCAAGTCTTATCCTCAGTACAGACACAAAGGTCTTCGACTTTGAAGTGGAAGTTTCTTTCCCTTTTAAAACTATTGGAAATAAAATTAGAAATGAATTTCATTTAGTTGTTTGGATCCACAATTATTATTCTTAACATGATGAAATGAATCTTTTATAGAAATGCAAATGTAGTATCTTATCATTAAGTTTCATTTTATTTTTCTATAAAAACCTAATTATCCCTTGTACACTTGCTCTGGGAAGTGGCAACTTTTAAATTTGGACCCACAAGACTTGCAGAGGCATAAATAGCATGAAGGAAGTAATACACTGTAATATCAGAGGGTCTTATAATGAACACAAATTGATTCATGAATTGGCTTTGGAATTCAGTTTTAGGGCATATGTTGATGCTAAATTTTAGCTCCTCTTGCCTGTCTGAATCTTCCTTTAGCGTTCTGAGTATTATTAGTAGTAGTAGTAATACTCATTGCTACTCATTATTAAGTCTCATGCTCTACCGACTTAGCTAGACAGGCAGTCACTCTACTCATTATTAAAAACACAGGGATCATTGAGGATTTCTTAAGTGTATTTGAGTCTTGGCCTTATACTTCTGAAGATTGTATTAGTTCTCACAAACATCATACAATGTTAAATTCTACCATGATAGTATTCCCAATCAACTGTTTTTTCCAGTATATCTTTGAAGAAAATAGGTTCATTTTTATTTTACCTGTCACACAGTATCTTTATGTACTGCTTGCTTTGTTTTCTTTTGGTAAATTTTTTTCCCTTTTCATCCTGCTACCATTGTCACAGACCAGCTACATTTTCCTACATATTTAAATTTGACAGTTAGCGATTCTGACTGGGATGTTTTCTCATATCTTTTCTTGAAACCCATTCCAAAGCCGTCCCATCACATCATACTTCCTAACGCATGGTCTTCTGGTTCTCTGGCAGACTGTTTCACAAGTTTCCTCCTCCAGAGCTTCTATACAAACACACATTTTCACTGCCCAAGTTTGTATCAAGAGATTGGAAAAGCAAATATTGTACTCTCCCTACTCGGATGTCTTTCTGAAAATAAATATTACCCATTGTAGAGCACAAGTCCCCGACCCAAGTATGTTAATTTGTTATTCTGATAAGTCTCTGTCTATTTTAGTCATTTGGTGAAATGAAATATTTGTCTTTCCAATACCTTCCTACTACATAAAATATATATTTTCTAGACAAATTTTATTGCTAACAGGAAATGACTTTAAAATATTGGCTATAACTTTATCATGTATGGCGCATATGGGAACATGCAGATCATTCTGAAAAAAGTCATCCACTTTTTCACAACTATAGATATTGGGATATCACTGACATAACTCATGATGGGTCTATTAAATCAATTTAAATGGTCACATGAAGAAAAAAACGTTAGAATGAAAAAGATGAAAATAACAAAATTCTCTTCTCAACATCTACCAATTACCCAAAGTTTTTACAAAGTATCACAGTTAATTGGCTGTCTCTCCCATCATTTTGTAAAACAAAAAATCATAAATGTATTTTCGTAGTCATTCATTCACTGTGCAAAAGTTTGCAAGGTTTCTTCAGTATTAAATTTCATCTCCTGTCATTTGCCTACATATTTCAGTCTTGTTCTGCCTTCCTATGTGGTTTAACACCATATAATTTGGTAACACCTTTTCTCTCTTGTGGATAATTAAAGACATTTAATAGATTAGTCTTGATATAATCCCTCTGATATCATTCCTAAATTCCTCCACTGTCCCCACAGGTCAGTCAGCATGCATTGCTGATGAGCTTGTTCCAGTCTGTTTGTGAATTTAAATGAAACGTCTCAGCCAACTGAGAGGAGAGGGCCTTTAAAGCTCTTTGTAAGAAGAGCAAAGCCAAGAAAAATATGTTCTGCAGAAACATGAGTAATTTTATGCATTTATTGAACTAGTCAAATGGCAGATTTTACCTACATCACAAATATCCTGATTTCAAACATGAGTGTCTTCCCCTTTGACAGATTCTCACTTGTTTTCATTCTTAGGAATATTAGTCTCATGGATTCTGTTTTGTGATTGAGATCAAAATATCATTTGTTTCCAAGACTATTGACATTTAAAAATCTTTTGGTCATTTTCAGTGTTTGAGACAAATTTTACCTGCTAATTAAATTGATTTTTCCCCCGACTAAATAGTTGAGGTGAATTAACCAGAGCATGTGTGCCACACTGTATTCCCATTCTCACATATATCACAGGGCTGTTCTCTCCTTTTACATCTAGATGGACAGTTATTTTTATTTCTTTGTTTGTTTGACAGAATAGGAGAAAGCTAGATGCTTTTGGCCAGTCTCAGGCATTGAGGCCCAGAGAGAACCAGGAGGTCCACCCTACATGCCAACTTTTCCTGGCAGAACTGGAACTCATGTCAGACCAAGACTGATTTACACTGTTACCTGCTGTCCACAGTCTAACTGGCTATGGCACAAGCCTGGCTCAGCTGTGGGCTGCCTCTGGAATCCGCCCTCCACATATACTAACCAAACAGGTCTTCCCTTTGCATACCTTAACCTGACACTCTGCACACTATGCTTCCTGAGATCTCATCTCTCTCTCTCTCTCTCTCTCTCTCTCTCTTTCTCTCTCTCCTCTCTCTCCCTCCCTCCCTCTCTCCCTCTCTCTCTCTCTCTCTCTCTCTCTCTCTCTCTCTCTCTCTCTCTCTCTCTCTCTCTCTCTCTCTCTCTCCACACTCAGGCCACCCTGTTGAGTCTGGCACCCCTTCACCCTGTGTGGCTAGAGTGGGGTTCATGATACAGTTTCTTAATCTGCCACCACTTGTCACTACTTTAAATTTGGGATTACTTCTCATTTTTAATCAAGTGTATAATTTACATTCTGATCTACCATGTGGGTGTGCTCACTAACTTTTCTCTAACTTCCCTTGAGGGAAATCATACAGGATGCCATGTGTATCTCCCCTACACATTCTACCTTCCACGTGCTCACAGCCCAACTCTAATCTTCCCTTGACAAGGTGATGTTTTCCTAAATAAACTTAATAATTCATTGTATGTACATCTTGACTCTATTTTTATTAATTCTTCATTAATGATAAGGACAAAACTCAAACATGGGTTTCATAAAATTGGAGGACCACTCCTGAACCCCAAAATCCTGCATCGCTTTCATTTCAACTTTGTTTTAGTTTTGGACTTGCTTAATACAAGGATTACTGGTGTTAATTTTTTTATTGCTGTTCTTTAAACAAAAGCTTCAAAGAGAATCAAAGCTGCTAGTCACTGTGATGACAGACAGCCATTTTAATATTCTGACATGACAATAGTTTGTCACCATGTATATGCATGCACAACAGAAAGTGGGGTTTTTCTGGGCACACTCATGTCACCTATCATGGTTAATGTCAGGATCTGTCTCTTTGCCAGACCATGTGCCTGTAAGGTTACAGAATTACTGACTACATATTTGAAGAACGTGAACTGAATGAGATCCTGTCCTTTATCCCTAGACACTGGTCTTACATGGGGATCAGGATGAGGAGTCATATGCAGTGATGGCCAAGAAAGAGTAAGGGAAAGAAAGGGGCCAGTCATGGTTGCCCACGCCTTTTGTCCCAGTACTGGGTAAAGAGGCAGAGGTAGGAGGATCGCTGTGAGTTCAAGGGCACCCTGAGACTACATAGTGAATTCCAGGTCAGCCTGGGCTAGAGCGAGACCCTACCTTGAAAAGCCAAAAAAAAAAAAAAAAAAAGGTAAGGGGGTTGGTATCTAAGAAAAGGAAGATGGAAATACTAAAGGAAGATACAAATATATCACAGCATATTAGGGATAACACCCCCCAAGTAGTAGTGAGGAATGTCATTCTGCCTATAACAGAGAATCTAGATCATTCTACTTTGCTACAGGTCAGAAATGTCAGAGGATCTGGCATTTTCTTAGCTATCCTCCCTTAGAGGAGATCTCGTTCCACTTCATGGGATTATCACCCATTTTTTTTTTACTGGCTTCTTTTGAAAGATTAAGATATCTGGGAAGATTACCCTTTCTAAGAAATTCTGACCCCAGACTCCTGACATCAAGACTGGACTGCCCAGTTCAGTCACCTCTCCCAAAGGATACCCCAACCTAAGTCTCAGGGTGCGCTTTTCTATGATCTAGAAAATTCCCCCTGCTGTCAGGAGCTCTGATTTCATTCCTTCTCTTAAAATCTATATAAACTCTATAATCTCTATAATAGAATCTTTCTAAATCTTACCTCGTGGTCTATGAAATTCTTTTATTAAATCGTAAGACAAGTCCTCCTGAGGCAGGTGGTCTTGTCTTGCTTTCTGTGACTGTGACTATGACCATCTTGGACCCTAACTCCTCAGTTATTGCTCATTCAAGAGCCAAGAAAGGCTCCATTGCTCTGAGATGCCCCAAATGCCCATATCATAATAACTGTCGGTTTTCCCTTGGTTGTCATTTTCACTAGGGTTTTCATGAGTAGAAACAATCTGATAACCTATCACATCTTTTGGAAACTTGGAATTGGGTCACCTTGTCAGCTAATGGAGACTCTCCCTGGTTCCCTTAGGGAAACCTCTTGAGTTTTTAAACAATATTTACTTCCCAATATTTGCATCATGAACATGAGAGGGTGTAGAATTGATAAATATAATACTTTAAAATAGAAAAAATACTGGAATCATGTGTTGCTAATTATTAGCTGGAAATAATTTAATGACACTCACTAAGCCTGTTTATTCAGTTACTGGCCTATAAAGTAGATACTATAATAATGACTCTCAGAGCTGTTTGTATCATCCATTCAAAAAATAAGTAATAATTATGGCTAATGTGCAAAACACTTCTAAGGAAAAAGAAAAGAGAAAATCTTTGTGACCTTGCTAAAGAAAAGGATGCCTAATTAATTATTTAATCAAATTTATATTCTGCAATAAAACACATCACTTAATCCATTAGTTCTAGTGGCTGTTTGGAGATTCATAAGGATTTCTTTCATTCATGATTATGTTGTCTTCTGATAAAGCAGTGTGTGTGTGTGTGTGTGTGTTAATTACCTAAAATGTAGACACTTAAGGCACAATTTCACATGATATCTCAGAAATGAATAATTTTGTTTGGTTTGTGGTCTTATTAGAGTAGTGAAATCATATTAAGTAAATTTTTCATAGGTCTTATTCTGGTCAGGGTACTTATGTGCAACTATGAGCAGACTATGAATCACAGGAGATAATTAGAAGACAAATGTAACATTTCAGTGCAGAGACATTGTAGCCTAAAGGATAAGATACAGTGGTAATGTTGGTACTTATGTTCTTTGTACACTGGAATGCTTAAGTATTTAATGAAGGCAAAAAATAAGCATATTTCTTTTTCAGACTTGCTGGCATACGTAGCACACTCTCAAAACTCAGCAGTAGGAAAACAACCTAATTGAAAATTAGGTTAATTAAAATCAGCTTAAAATAATAGAAAACAGGCTGAATCTTCACTAAAGAAAGGTCATAGAAGGCCTGTGAAAAGATGTGCAGTATCATTAGCAATTAGGGAAATGCAAATCAAAACCAAGATATTACCACATAGCTATGAAACCAAAATACACTGCAATGGGAACACAAAAGGAGAAAGACCTGGGAAAGGACTAAGGTATGGTGTCCTCCAGGGCATGAATGAGGTTGCTGGTGGACTTCTGATGAACTGTAGCACGCAAGTTCATGATACACCGGAGCTTTCTTCTTCTCAATGTTAATGTGAATGAATCTACATTGTTTATCCTTATACTTTGCACATGGACCTTTCTATACTCTTTATTGGATTTCTGCCCAGCTGTAAATGAGCCTTCTGAGGTCTATATAAATCCCAGATAGAAAACTTTTGTAAAGTATATGCATATTTTATTCCAGATCCAGCATGCCAGTTCTTTTACTGAACAAGTGCTTTCCTTGGGCTTTGCTTCATATCCATAGGAAACTTGCCTGCACAAAGTGGCAGAGTATTTTTTTTTCTGTATTTTTAATTGGAAGTTTATTTCAGCTTGTTTTCTGTTTGTTTGTTATTTTGTTTTTGTTTTTCAAGGTAGGATCTTTCTTTGTCCCAGGCTGATTGGGAATTCTCAGGGTGGCCTCAAACTCAAACCCATCCTCCTTCCTCAGCCTCCCAAGTGCTGGAATTAAAGGCATGTACCACCACACCCAGTTTATATTTCAACTTCTATGGTTAGGTCTAATGCTCATTTCAAGTTAATTTTCGTATCTCAGTTAAAGGAGGTAAGTGATCCTCTAACCTCAGCCTCCTGAATACTGGAATTAGAGGCACGAGCTACTACATGCAGATCTCCAATGGAAAACTTTTATTCCCTGACTGAATTTGGGTTTTTTGTTTGTTTTTGTTTTTGCAATAAAACTTTACCAACAAGGATAGATCATTGGCCATACCATATTTTTTATCCATGTACTTGTTGATGGAAATTTTTTTTACTATGTGTATTGAATTTTCACCCAGTTACTCAATTTTATCAATTTTATTGTTGCTAAGCAGCCTGCACTTATGGGTTTATATGCGATTTTTCCATTCTTTCCATAAATGCATGTGTATAACTTATTCTAATGGTACTGTTGAAATTACTCCTGGGTTTTGAGTGTCACTTGTTTTTTCTGACACTCGGGGGCTGAGTGCATGCCAGACAAGTATTTTACCATTCATCGGCAGGCCCACCTATAATGCAGATAAAGTGTTATTGCAAAAGAGTCTGATCCTTTGGTTGCTTTGCAACAAACCTTGCAAAATTAGGTGCTTTCAACAAAGACACTGTTAAGGCTGACACTTCAATTCTAATCAAAAGAATTCCTTATATTTATGATCTCTTCTACCCTCTGTCATTGGGACCAGTTACACCAGCACCTGTGCTTCACTCTCTCCCCAAGGAAGGGTATTTCTTCTGAATCTTCAGTTAGTCATCATGCATCACTTCACCTCATGGTGCTACCTCTTCATGACTCGCTACATCAGATTGTAGCATGTATCTGCCTCTTTTTTAGGGCCTGAACTTCAGCAATGATTACCCTGCGTTCTCCCTGTCTAGGAGAATTTCTTGAGTTATCTTGAAACCTTTCAGTTCCTTCATAGCCAAAACTATGTTAAGGAAGAAAAAGAAAGTTGGAAGTTTTACATGCCCTGGTTTAAGCTTACGTTACAAAATTACAATAATCAAAACAGTAGCATAGATCAATGTAAGAGCATATGAAGCTCAGAACTAAATCCAGACATATACACAGTGAATTATTTTGCAAGGCCATCTAAAATAAGCTAGATACAAGAGAAAAAAATTAACATGAAAAATCTCACTTAGATGTGGAATCTAGAAGAAAGTAAACTGTGGGGAGGTAGAGAATGAAATAGAAGTTGTCTGGGGGGATTGACCGGAGGAGTATGGAAACGGGAAGACACAGATGAAAGGCTAATCCAGAGATAAAATATGAAATATGAGGATTAATGATATTGTATTCTTGCTATAGTCTTTTGCTAAATAAACAAATTTGAGCTACTCTTACCATATTCCAAAAAACAAACAAGAAACTGAAAATGAAAGGATGGGCAACTATGTGAGAAAATGTAAACATATTTCAACATTTTACTACCTGTGTGTCCCTTCTGTATGCACAATATAATTATTTAAAGAAAGAAAGAAAAGATGAGAGAGATCAGAGGTGAAAGAGGAAGAAAATATACAAATAATAATTTAGATGGAAATAAGACATATGAGCATCTTTAAAAATGTTAAGTAGTTAATAAAACTAGATTAACACTAAAAACAGGGAGTAAAATAATTTTCAAACATAAATTGATATCACAAAAATAATGTACACAGGAAGTATTCAATTAAGAAAAATGTCTAAGAATGCATAGGAGAAATATATGTAAAAATATTGCAAAAACTGCATTTCAATGAGTATAGGAATTGATACTCTGGACTCCAGAAGTAAGAATGAAGACATATCCTAAATTAGTACCATGATAGAGAGCTAAGGGAAAACATGTTTTCTAATTAAAGGACTCAGTAGAAACTAGAAAGAGAAATCAAAATCTGCTTACATAAAATTATCAAGGTAGAAATTTATAAATCCAAGAATAAATATAAAGGCCTACTCCTTTGGGAAAGGGAAAACGGTCATCCACAAAAAATTAACCAGACTGGCAGCACAATTCTTAGAAGCAAGGTCACCTGCTAAAAGCATTCTCGCTCGGTATTCACCTTACCATCAAGGAACAGTGAGCGAGTGAGCTGCATGGGTTGTAAAAACATGATCAGAAAGTCCGAACTCAGCATACTTGGATGCTGCAAATTACTTGCAGTTTCATTGCAGTAAAATAAAAATAATAATAATAATAGGAACATTTAATTGAAAAACTAGTGGAACTGGAATCACAATCTTGCAGAAAATTTTAGTGAATATATTATTTGAATATAAGACACAGAGAAATTCCAAAAGAAGTCTCTAGAAATAATAATAAAATAATGAAAAAAATTATAGGGGAGAAATGGGGTGGATATCCATTCATGGGTCAAACTAAGTGGTTAATATTATTACAAAATATTACAACAAAATTATATGGTACAAGTTACAAATAAAAATGAATCAGAAAGATGGCCAGAATTTTTAAAAATCCTTTACATTTGAGGCAAGAAAATCATGTATACACGTATGTATGTATGAATGTATGTATTATGAATGTATGTATGTATTTATGTATACCTTATTGGATTTTTGTGCATCAAGGAGAATGAAATGGAGTCCAAGAAAAGTCTGAGTAAGAAGCTGAAAGGAATGTGAGAAACATAAGAAAGAAGGATGACACCAGAGACCTTAATACATTTTTAGCAAAAGATAAATGTTATGTGTGATACAAAGCATGATTTGGCAAGCTTTGGAATTATATGACACAGTATCAGAAAAATAAATGATAACAATATTCTCCTTTCAATGGCAAAAATATTACTTGTGGAAAATAAAATATATGATAGCATTCCACAGAATAGTATTTATACCAATATTACTATATAAAACAATTTATTGTGGGGTTTGGGGCACAGAGGAGAATTAAAGGCTGTTGGGGGATAATTAAACATCTCGAATAGAGGATATGATGGCTGTATGAAGGTTATAGAATACAATGTACATACATTCAACATTACAATGTGGAAGTTGAAGTTCAAATGATGAAAACTGGGAGGCAAGAATGAGAGGAACGATGGCAAGCTAAAATGGAATGAGCTATAAACAACAAAATTCTCATTCATAGCCAAGAGTATATAGAAAGTTAATAATCTCATCAATCAATACACAGTAAACAAGTGTATATAGTATTAAAAAAACAGCCCAAAAGTTTTTATCATTAGTCTATTAACCTGTTGTATTAGTAGTCCATGAGTGTACATTAATTTGATAAAATTTTAGAAATGATTTGAATGTTATATTTTATGCAGTCAAATATGGTTTGGTGCTGAGCTCCTTCCAACTTAATAATTATTAGAAGACTTTATCAACTATAAGATTGATCTCAATTTCTGAAATATCAAGATGTAGAGATAAAAATTAATGTCTTAGAATCAGTGCCAGCGGGTAAAGCAGATGTAATTCAGAGTGATGTCCTCTCTAGTTCAAAGAAAATATAACAGGAGCTACTGTAAGGGTGAACAAATCATAGTTAAAAAGGAAGATTAGTGTCGAAGAAGAACATATCTGCATGTTACCAGACCACAGGGGACGGTGTCTCCATGCCTAACTTTACTTCTATGATGACTTCTATGCTCCACACAAAAATAAGACTGATGAAAAAGGTCTCTTTCTCTAAAGCGTTGTTATAAGAAATCCTTACATATTGAATGGTTAATTTATAAATAGGGCAGTAAAACAAAGGAACTTAATGACTCATTTACATAAGAAATGAATAGCCTTCTCTGAGATCTCCAGGAAACATTACCTGAGGTTGACCACTGTGTGATATAAATTCCCAATCAGTGAAATGATTTCTCTTTACTAAATTAACATAATCAATATTTACAGCAGCAAAGGTATTACATAAAAATTCTATTCACTGCATCCATTTTTCCAATGGAAGAAATTAGCCTTAATATAATCAATTCTAGGAAAAACCTGAAAAGCAAACATTCACTCATTTCTGAAAGAACACTACCTTGGACACGTTGTCCATATGCTAATGTGTGGTAAGATCCCAGGTTGTTTTGGGACCATTTCTTCAAGATGAATTTTTTAGGTAGTGCTAAGCTCTTCCAATGGACAGTTGAAAAACTGTTCATTTGCCTCATTGGTATTTCTGAAACAGCTTATTTGCCAGGCAAGAGGAGATGGATTTAAAGAAAACTAGACTATTTTATGTGCTTCTGTGATACTAAGCAGCTGGAATGTCAAATTATGTGGTTTTATGACAGTGAGTACATAATTGTGCCACAGTTGTGTGGTATAGAAAAAAAAAAAACATGTGCAATGATTTTGAAAGTCCACAGAGAGACATAAAACACGTATAAACATTGCAGTTAATAATAAAGTCAATGTTAATTGAATTATCAGCTTTCCAATACTATGACAAAACACCTGAGATAATCAATTTCTAAGATTTTGTTCCTGTTTTAGGTAAAGGTTTAGACATTTCAGTTCATGATCAGTTGGCTTTATTTTTTGGAGGCTTGTGACAAAGGAGAGCATATTGGTGGGACCACATGGTAGAACAAAGCTTATCTCATGACATCCAGATAACTAAGATGGGCTGGAGATGCCCATCCCTTTCAAGGATATGACCCCAATGATGTAACTTCCTTCTACTAGAGACACATCACCTTCCATAGTGCCACAGGTTGGTGATAAAGCCATTCGTGAACAGGCTGTTGGGGGATAATTAAAATTCAAACTATAATAATGATATTATTACAATCCAGATAAGTTAAGGACATATTGAGTCATAGTTTCTCTTTTTATACCCTTCATTGTATTATCTCAGCTACTTTTTCTAAAACTATTCACCTTAATCTCAAATGTGCAATGTTCATTATTTATTTTTAATGGTTTGAATCTTCCACCTTTTTGTGAGTAGAAAGACATAGATGAGCAAAATCTCACGTGAGTAATATAGGTAAACAGTGAATTTTCCAACTATGCTTTTAGAATTAGAAAACAATCTAGAAGAATCATATTTTATCTTGACTTTGAATGGACTGTTTGAATACCCAGTTAAATAACAACAGAAGATAGAAATGCCCTTGCCACAATGTAAGAATTGCTTTTCAAGGGAATAAGAGAGGAATTATCCCAGGACAAAGTGGATTGTATTGGAGGACAGAATGGACAAAGCAGTGAGAACTCTGCTTCCTCTGCTTGTGCTGATGAGGCGCTTTAGGCTGAAGGAGGTAGAACACTAAGAGTTCATAGGATCGATGCAGGAATTGGAACAAGGATATGTAGAGAACACTACATTAAATGAGATGTCTCCCTGACCACCTGACGAATGTTTACCTACTAAGAATTCTAAAATACTAAGTAAAGGATTTGCTGGAACACTGAAGTCTTGATTAGGTAGGTTCTTTTATTTTTTTTCTTTTGATTGAGAACTTTACTGTATAAACACCTTGCTTATTGGTCATATTGCCATCAGGTTATGTTCTTATATTCCCTCTCCCCGTGCGCATTAAAATGATGGCCCTCCTGGGGGGGCTATCAGTAATCACTGTGGGGTCGTGATTGCACTAATCAATCTCTTCAGGGGAACAGTGCCATGATATATATATATATATATATATATATATATATATATATATTTAGAACTGTGGTAGTTACCTTCTTGCTAGGACAAAACAAATGGTTAAAAGTAACTGATAAGAGGGGAGGAGAACGTTTATTTTTTTTTTTTTTCATTTTACTCTTTAGGAGGTTTTAGCATGACAGGGAAAGAACAGTGTAGCAGAGGCTGGACATCACTTCTTACCACTACAGCTCGCAGAATGCAGCAAGAGAGTGAGATGAGCTCTGACAAGAGAGAGCTGAATATAAAATCTCTAAGCTGATCCCCAGCAACACACCTCCAAGAGCAAGTCTCCACCCTGCAAATTGCCATTAGCTATGGCCCAAGCATTCATGATGCATGAGGCTATTTTTTTTAGGTAGGGTTTCACTCTAGTTCAGGCTAACCTAGAAGACACTATGTATTCTCAGGGTGACCTCAAACTCACAAATTCTCCTACCTCTGATTCCAGAGTTCTGGGATTAAAGGGACTCAACCATCATGATGGGGCTGTTCTGATTCAAACTACCACAACTGTAACTCACATATCTTCTATGGCTCAGGGATTTTGCTAGGCTCAAAAGGCTGTTTTCACATATTTCCATGAAGTATGGGTCAGTGTTTCTGATTGCAATAAATCCTACATTGAAATCTTGCTATCATAAAGAGTGAATGCACATTAAATGAATGAATAATATATAAGCTGTCATAAATGATTACTGTCCCTTAATGTCAATTTTTCCTTTTTTTCTATCAGAGAAATAGATTTTCTTGTTGTTAGCTGGATGTAATCCATAAGTGCCAACTATCCCATTTTGCTTTATTGTAAATAGGGAAAGATGTGATAATTATACAAATTTTCAGATGATATCTTTAAAAGAACTTCCCACCCTGTTTCCAAGAGAATAGAAGCCATGGCTGGTCTTCTTGGGACAGGAAACTTGGGTCACTCCTTGGAGATGACAAGGCAATGTGACTGGAGGCACTGCACCTCCTGCAACAGCCATGTTGTGATGACCATCTTCATTGAGGGGATTTAAAAACCAGGGGAATATTGGGGTGCACTTTCATGTGTCAACGTGGTCATATTTAGAGAGAATTTACAGAGGGTGGTAGAACCACCTGAATGTGGGTGACACCATCCCATAAACTGAGGTTCAAGGAAGGATAAAAGGAAGATTATGAAGAGGCCAGTCACACCACAACTTTCACCCTTCTGTTTACACTGGATTGCCAGAACCTTCTGAAACTATGCGCTAAATAAATTCTCTCTTCCTTGGATTAATTATATCTGATGCTTTATCACACAACAGTACCTACCACAACTACCACCTATTTTCAAACTCTTAAGTAAAAGAAAAAATCAACTTCTCTAATTTCAAACTGTTATTGTGCATCTTTATTACATACAGCCCAACACTATGAATTAAATAGTATAAAGAGAAAGGAAAAATTGAACTTGAGAGTCAGAGGTGGAAGAATCTCAAGTACTAGAAGATCCCGGGAAACATAGCAAGAACCTGTCTCAAAATTAAAATAGAAAGAAAGTGGGCTGTGCGATGGCTCAGTGTTGTATGGCATTTTCTCCTCTAGGTGTAAGCTAGTGCAATCTTGGAGTAAAAGGTTATGCTGGCAGGTGGCTCTGACAACTTTGGAGGAGAACAGAGAAAGCCAGATCCATGGATATGGAAACAGAGCTACTGACACTCCCAAGGCTTGTTCCTAGGATTTCAGCTTTTATTCCTTCCTGCTCTCTCCATAGCCACAAGCACTCTTGGAAGATCTATCCAATACAGGAAGTAAAGTTTAACTAAAAGGATGAATCCCTAATGTAGCTTCTAAGAGGTCACCATCCATAATGGGTTGGGACTTTTCAGGGGTGCATTTGCCTTAGAGTCATTTAGGGTCCTGTGTTACCCCCACCCATGCCTTACATTTTGCATATCTTCCCAGAAATAAACTTCACATAACACTCAATTTTTAAAGAACTTGCTTTACAAGCACAATGATCTGAGTTTGGATCCTCAGAACCCACATAAAGGCAGAAGAAGAAGACAGTATTTGTAGTCCCAGCCCTCATGTGAGAGGGACAGGAGGCAAAGACAGCAGAACGCTGAAAGTCCACAGGCTGGTCAAGCCTGACATTTTCAGAGACCTTGAGGAAGGGACCGACCAACACTTGGACTCAGAATGCTTCTTTCATATCTAACTATACTTATGCTATCCTTTCTTTTCTGACAAAATGCCACATGAATTGATTTAAAAATTTAGACTGGCCAGGAATGGTGGTGCATGCCTTTAATTCAAGTACTAGGGAGGCAGAAGTAGGAGGATCCTGTAAATTCAAGGCCAGTTTGAGACTACATAGTGATTTCCAGGTTAGCCTGGGCTATAACAAATCCCTACCTCAAAAAAACTATACATATATATGACATAGACTATAATAAATCAAGCACAATATTATCTCAAACATAAAAATCAATAGTTTTGTGAAAAATAATGTTACAAGAAAAAAAAATAAATACCCCTTTTAATCACAACTCTTACCATGTATTTTTGAGTTATTTTAAACTTGCTTATATTAGTGGAGAAGTATAAAATATAAATAAGTATAACTTTACTCAACAACACCATCTACTAACTTAAAGAAAACAACACACACACACTAATATATAAAAGTATATATAAAACATTTCAAAGAGGGAATATTGAAAGCACCATATATTACAAATATGAGAAAATGTAGTCAATTGATTTTGAGGTTCTAATGCTATTAATGAAGAAGCTTTATCAGTTACCTAATTACTTACACTGTCATTCTAGGAATGTGTTAAAAGTGTTTTCCTCCATTAGGATATAAGAATATCAAACACAGATACAAACGGAATATCAAACACGGATACAAACACAGGAGAAGCAGGCTGACGTGAACTTTAATTAGCAAATATTTCACTTATAATTGTAAAGTATCCGAGTTCTTTTGCTGCAAAAAAGCAATAGCAAAATAACAAGCACAATCCTACCATGTTTCTCCAGTTACTACCATATCCAATCCAATTACTCTTCTGTGCAGTTTTCAACTCTCCATTACTGGGCACAAACTATCTACCAACAACTCTGTGAGGACTTTGGAGTTATAACAGAGGTAGTTGTTTGGAAAAGATAGGGACCTGGGGAGATGGCTCAGTGGATAAAGAGCTTAAAGCCAGCAACCTGACATTGAGAAGAGGTGGAAACAGAATTTCCCTGACTTTCAGGAGCCCATGGATCACTTTGCCTGGACAAGGCAGCAGGGAACATCTATGACCAATGAGTGAAAGAAAGACTCCATCAAGAGAGATGGAAGGCAAGAACAGAACCTGAAAGTTTACTTCTGACCTCCAGAGGTCATACACATGCCAGGACTCATGAAAACACAAACACACACGTACATACACACAAATAAATATAAGAAACCTACCATAAGAGTTAAAGGAAAGGATTTGTTTCACTTTTTGATGTCTAATAATTATATTCCATAGCTGTATAAGAACACTTAAAGTAGTTCTAAGATCGATTGTATAATTGATCATCACAATCGTCACTGATATGATGGCTTAGAACACACTTGAATATTTTTCATGAAACAAAGGTTTGTTTTGCAATCACTCATGTAGGGACATTCAGGGCGGCTAATCTTTAACTAAAACATCCAACATGGCATCACACTCAGATCAGGCTAAATCCTCCATGCTGCTTGTCAGGTGTAGTCTCTGTGGGTCTCTTTCTCTCCTCATCATTCAGCCAAGTAAGATCTTGGATAAAGCTTGGATTTAAAAAGAATGAAAGCAAAAGCTTCTAGAAAAAGGACCTCACAAGGCCATCTAATTCAAGGAAATAAACTTAAGCTCCACTTCTGCAAGGAAGTGCTATGTACTCAGTTGTACTGTCTTAGTTGATAGTTCTTCAATGTTTTTGGTGCAATGACAATTAGCATTCATGGCTGTTTTGGTATCTGTATTTATGAATAGTTGTATTAAGTGTGTCTATTTAATGAATGCCTGTAATGTTAATTGTTGAGTTTCTTCTTTATAGCAATTGCCCGTAGAAGTGTGTCCTCTTTGAACAAGTATATCAAAGAGACATATGGGTTTCTGTTTTCAATATATGGCTGTCTTTTCATATTGTTCATTGTATGTATACACCTTTGCAAATCTTCTCTTCAAATATTTATCTTTGTTTTACAAAACCTATATGGTAAAGTTTAAAATTATTTAATATATGATATTGGAGAGATATGACTATTGGTAGATATAGTTCTGAAATGAATTGCAACTAAAATATTGAAAATATTTCAAAGATTTTGTTTTTATTCACATTAACAAAAGTGCTGCAATAGTAAGATAACAAATCTGACTCTTTTCAAATTTGAAAAAAAAAAAAAAGAAAGACAAGAATATTCTGGCAAAGAGTAATCCAGGAAAGAGAGGTACAAATCTGGCAACAGAAAGGTTACCACCAAAAAATGCCCCTAACTGTACTTCCAGCTAGTTTTGACACATTACATAGGCTTCAGCAAACATCATCGCCATTCTTTTCCTTTGTTTCCATTATAGGATTGATTTTTGCATTGATTTCAATAAAGTAATGGCCTTAAATAAAAAATATCAATATCACCATATAATGACTGTGGCCAGAACTAACATTAAAATGTTTGACGTAAAAAGTTGGGAAAGGGATCGGGAGTGGCTCAGAGGATGAAGCATTTCTTGACCAAGCATGATGAGCAGAGTTCAGATCCTCAGAACCCAGGTAAGTACCAGGTGGGTGTGGCGACAACCTGTAATCCCAGAACAAAGGATGCAAGCAGAGACAAGGAATCCCAGAGATAAAATGGGTAGCTAGACTAGCTGAATCTGCATGCTCTGGGTTCAAATGAGAGACCATGCCTCCCTCAGTAATGAATGCATAAACACAAATAAAGAAATGAAAAAGTCAGTAAAAAGAGAACTGCGGAGGAAGGCATCCAATATGAACTTCAGACCTCCACATGTGCACACCTATCCACATGCATGTTTGTCCACATGCATACAGACTGTTAAAGCAGGGATGGAGCAATGATTTGGTCAGTAAAGTGCTTTCCTTGCAAGCCTAGAGACCTCAGTTCAGATCTCAGCACCCAAATAATAGGCAAGAATGGCAACTGATATCTGTAATCTCAGGGCTGGAGAGGTGGAGAGACAGGGGCTCCCTGGGACTTACTAACCAGCTAGTCTAGTTGAATTGCTGAGCTCCAGATTCAGTAAAAGACCATCTCAAAAAAATATGGTAGAGAATGGTTAAAGAAGACAATTTTCATTGAACTCTGGCTTCCATACCTGTACACACACACACACACACACACACACACACACACACACACACACACACATAAAATATGCTGCATGATTTCCTGGGGAGGAATGGTTATTTGAGCTAGCTTAATTATATATGTGAACATATGTTCAAATGCAAATGCATTTGTACGGATCTATATAAGATGACTCTTGGTCTATCATTGAAATATTTTCTTAGAATCCATTATTATGAATTTTTCAATTGGGATATCTAGTCAGTATTTAAAATTTTTTTTTCAATTGATTGCTCAATTTATCTCAAATGTTTCCTTCTTCAGAGACAGAGAGAGAGAGAGAGAGAGTAATTGAACCCTTAATTTAATTTTTAGCTTCAGGTCAGAAAACAAGCTTTGATATTATCTATGACTTAGCATCAAGAATGCAGATTATGCCTTTATCAGCAGCCAGATACAAAGAAAAGATAAGGCACACGACTGACAGCATGTAACATAAAACACGTATTAATTGTCTCTTAAGAATGATGGTCATGGGCTGGAGAGATGGTTCAGAGGTTAAGGCACTCGCCTCCAGTGCCTAAGGCCCCGGGTTCAATTCCCCAGGACCCACATAAGCCAGACCCATAAGGTGGTGGCCCTGGTATGCTCTCTCTCTCTCTCTCTCTCTCTCTCTCTCTCTCTCTCTCTCTCTCTCTCTCTCTCTCTCTCTGCTTGAAAATGAATAAATAAAATAAAAAAAGAATGATGGTCAAGACATAAAAGTGTAGGAAAATTTAGAACATTCCCCATCATCATACTTTATAAAAAAACAAACTTAGTATTTTAAGGTCAATATTAACTATATAAAAATTATACAACAACCTTTTTAGCATATCATTCAATTGTTTCTGATGCAAAACTGCTTTTATTTCTCCTTTTCTTGATCTAAATTTTTTTATCAGGCTTAGAGTTCTGTATGCTTAACATTGGTTGATATGTCTTACAAAGAAGTCAAAGACTGCCATTTCTTTTTTAAGAAAAATATATTTTATTTATTCATTTTAAAGCAGAGAAATACAGAAAGAGAGAGAGGACATATGTGGGTACTGGGGAATTGAACCCAGGGCCCTAGGCACCAGAGGCAAGTGCCTCAACGGCTGAGCCATCTCTCCAGCCCAAAGACTGCCATTTCATGTGGTAAGATCAGACAAGCAGGTGCCTTGAATGACAGGAAGTGAGACTAGAACCAAAGAACCAGAAGTCAGTGTGTATTGCTTCCTGTTCATTGTGATGGTTAATCTTCACTGCCCATTTGACTGGATTTAGAATCATCATGGAAACACACTTCTGAGTGAGTCTCTGTAGGTGTCTCCACAGAGGATTAGCTGAAGGAGAAAGATCTACTCTGAGTTTGGGTGTCACCATTTCATGGATTATGTTTGCAGGTTAAACAAAAGGGAGAAAAGAATGGAACACTGACATCCTTTCTCTCTGTTTCCTAACAAGCTGCCTCAATCCTTGACTTCTAGGCATTCCTCTTACCTACTCTGATATCTACCCCAGCATTCTCCACTGGAAAATGCAAATGCATCAAATAACTTGTTAATTTAAAAATATTTAAAATGATTACAAATTGCCATCAAATGAGATTTAACCAGGTCCAATCAAAATAATGATATGTGGGGAAAATAAATCTGTATAATACAAATATAAATCATACAGCATCAAAACAAATAAAAACTAGGACTCCAGTGAATATTAAGAGAAAATAAATATATTTATTATAAATTAATCTTCCATCCTGGCATAAGACATGAAACAAAAGGTAAATATATAGCAGAAATAAAATATACTTGGCATTGGCTTAATAAATAAAAATTGGTCTGTAGACAAAGGCCAATTATTTGATGTGCTCAAAGAATATGAATTTTGCCACTGAAGAGCAGGGAGATGGTGCCCATCCATCCAGGTGCACATGTGGGTTTGCTACAATTAGAAAAAGTGGTTTTAGTACAAAGATATACAAATTGGTGAATGAAATGTGGAGAGATTAACAGAGTCAGAGAGCATTTTGCAGCTTAATTAAAATAGGAACCTATTATCAAAATTAATAATTTAAATCAAATTATCTAACTAACCAGTCTGATGCTCCAGTTCTTACATTTCATAAAACCTTCACTGACTCAAAGACGAAAATAGGATCATCCATGTATTGTGGATGTTTCAGAAGAATTACCACTGCTTGCTTTTCTCTTTTACATGTGAATAAATTCACTGTAACAAATTCCACAAACAAAATATTGTCTTTAAATATTTTTATTTATTTAGTGAAGATTGAAAGAGAAAAAAATTGATGAGAGAGAGAGAGAGAGAGAGAGAGAGAGAGAGAGAGAGAGAGAGAGAGAGAGGCTGTGCCAGGGCCTCCAGCCACTGCAAATGAACTCCAGAAACATGTGCCCCCTTGTACATCTGGCTTTACATGGGAACTGGGGAATCAAACTCAGGTCCCTCTGCTTCACAGGTAAATGTCAACCACTAAGCAATCTCTCTAGCCCAAAATATTTTATATTTGAATATATTTTATTTGTTTATTTGTGAACAGTGAAAGATAGAAACAGAGAGGAAGAAGAGAAAAAGATAAAGTGAACAGGTGCATCACTGCCTTTTGCCACTGGAAACAAATTCCAGATGGATGTACCATTTTGCGTATCCAGCTTTATGTGGGTACTGGGAAGGTGAACCCAGGATGGCAGGCTCCGTAAGCAAACAGCTTTAAACACTGAGCCCAAAAATATTACCTTCCTCAATGTTCTCCCTCAATTTCTACTTGTTTCCTTGTATTAATACATGTGTGTAAACATGTATTATAAATGTATTAACATACTATTTATTTTTATTTATTTCATGAAAAATTCCCCCATGCCATCCATTTTGATCTAATATATGTTTAATGGCTGCATAATATTTAATGGTATGAGTTTACCAAAAATTTGTAATAAATTTACTGTTCAATTGTTTAGAATTATATTTTTCAAGATTTGCCCTTAGAAACAAAGCTTTAAAATTTTTGTGTATTTGATGATTTACTGTCCTTAAAGGAAATGTTTCCAAAGTAGCATTTTGACACTTAAAAAATCATTATATTATTTTCATTTTAGTAAATGTTAGCAGATTGCTTTTTCATTCTGTGGTGTTTTAAATATGAATGTATGTCCACTGTAGCCTCAGGTATTTGTGATTAAGGTCAGGCTTCCGGCTGATGTCTCTAGCAGCAGGCTGAGGAGGTATCACTGTGTGTGTGTGTGTGTGTGTGTGTGTGTGTGTGTGTGTGTGTGTGTGTGTGTGTGTGTGTGTGTTTGCTTCCAGGCATCTTGGATTTTTTTTTCTTTTTGTTTGGATTTATGAAAGGGTGTCCATTGATGGACCCTCCCCTGGGTATATAAGCTTGAAAGAAATCCCTTCCTCCCTGTTGCAGTCAGATTCTCGCTTCTAGCAAAAAAAAGGGGGGGAGGGTTTATTTTGTCTCACTGACTTGAGGGGAAGCTCCATGATGGCAAGAGCACAGGTTGGACATCACCTCTGCCACAGCAATTGACAAACAGAGGCTGGAAGGCGTGCCAAACACTGGCAAAGGGAAGCTGGTTATAAAACCCATAAGCCCACCTTCAACAACACACTTCCAACAAGGTTCCAATTCCAAAATTGCCATCAGCTGAGGCTTAAGCAATCAGAACATGTAATTTTATGGGGGACACCTGAATCAATACTCCCATAAATTGTCTGAAGTTTGTCCTAGCAACTTGGAACTGAATACAAAATATAAATTACTGCAATTTACAAATCTGTCAGTAATCACAATAGCAGCTGACTGCTCTCTTAGGCTCTGACATTATCAGTATTTCAGCCAATTTGACATTGATGAATTGTGTCTCATCTGGCCTTAAAATTCCTCCGATCATGAGTAAAACTGAGAGATAATTAAATATTCAAAACTTTTCTGTCAATTGTTCTATTGGGTAGTCATTTTCACTTATTAATTTGCAGACACTTATGCACAACAGGATTAATATAAATCATTGCATATATTTTTAAGCTATTGGAATGTCGACATAGCACTGCTTTCCTGTTTCACTTTGAAGTAATTTTCCTCGGATTCCTCTGCTTACAGTTTAATTTTCCGATCTTATTTGGGAAGATTTCCCACACTATCAAATTTTCAACAAATTTACTAGTAATTTTACTTTCATTATTTTTCTTTTTCCTTTTTCTTCTTAAATCTATCTAAAACTTATTTGGAATAGGATATCTATATAACCGTATATCATCTCTATATCTCTCCATATGTATATATATATATATATATATATATATATATATATATATATATACATATATATGTGTGTGTGTGTGTGTGTGTGTGTATTCTGCATTTTTCCCCAACCACCTAGAGACCTAGGACCATTTATGAAAGGAACATAAATTACACAATCTGCCTTCCTCTCACCTGATGACAATCACACTTCTTTATTTCCTTTGTCTAGAATATACTCTGATCTTTTTCTTCACCTGGACTATCGAATCTGATTCACTGGTTTATGTTTTTGCTGTGTTTTCTTCATGTCTGTTATTTTTCAGAATTTTTACAAATTTTCTTACCCTACCACTGCAAATACAGTCATGTATGCGGCCTTCTTAGAGAGTGTTCTGTGGAACCCCAGGAGTCATCAAGCCTTTCAGGAGTCTAGAAGACAAAAGCTAGGTTCACTTAAAAAAAATCATATGATGCCTTTACTGTGTTGATATTTGCAGCAATAAAGCAAGGGTACCACATGGTCAAACTTGTGGGATCATATGAATCAAAGAAATGCCACCAAACTCTCATGATCTTCTAGTTTTTATCACCACATAAAGGAAAAAAGCCACCACATGAGTAGTAGGGGAGATAGTCTAAGCCTGTGAATAATTAGATCAGCCTGACAACCCCTGGTTCCGACCACTGGTTCCTTCCCTCACTGAGCTGTTGACCAAAGTGACTCATGAGATTCCAACAACAAGACAGAATTCTGTCAAGGCTCTTGAGTGCTTTCCCCAGGCCTGAGGCAAAACCCTGTTACTGAAGAAAC